>JAQFZO010001153.1:0-17543 GCA_034695885.1 Geophilus flavus
GGTTTTTATTAAGATTTTGAATGATTTTTGGGGTGATTTTGGTAAGCTTTTGAAGTTTTGAAAAAATTTTGAAGATTTTGAACGCATTTGCAAGGATTTGAAGAATTTTTGAACGATTTTCTGAAGATTTTGAACGCATTTGTAAGGATTTGAAGAATTTTTGAACGATTTTCTGAACATATTTTTGAAGATTTTGAACAATTTTTTCGACTTTCTGAAGATTTTTGAAGATTTTGAATAATTTTCTGAAGATTTTTGAAGATTTTGAATAATTTTCTGAAGAGTTTTGAACGATTTTTTCAAAGATTTTGCAAAGATTTTTGGGATTTCTAAGACTGGAGGGGGCGAATTTACCAAATTCACCATACAAACAGACCATCAAGCGCTGCGCTGGTTAATGGGATGAAGAGAAATGTTGTTTACAGTCTTTCTTGTGGAAGTGGTTGAAATCAAGACGAATAAAGCTAACCACAAATGTGTATTGCCAACCATGTGACAATAATAAAATTATACAAAACTAACAAAATTTATGCTGTTCCAATTTTGATAGCAGAAGTTGGATGAGATAAAAATCAATGTTGATTCAAATTTCAATGTTTATTTATATCCTCAAGTCTCAGTTTCTGATGTTGCTCCAACCATTTCGTGCACTCTGAAGTCTCATGTTAAATTCATGTAAACTATGTCCTGAGACAAATTTCTCAAGAGTGAAGAAGATTGCAGCAATTTGGGGGAAGAATCCCTAAGGAAAAATTCTTAATCCCCTATTGCTTTATAGTTAGCAGACCTTTAACCTATGATATCCCATTTTATTGTTGGAAGAATACCATGCAGAGCAGCCTACACAAAAATGATGTATGACTGGGGGCCAACATCATCAAGTTAACAAGCAATTTGCAATGGTTTCAAATATTCATTTCTCATCAACTATTGAAGATGAAAAACTTTCATATCAATATTAACTGACTTGTGAACACGTGCAATGATCAATACATAAAATAATAAACCTAACATGTCAATACTCAGAAAATACTATTTCCTTGGGCTAAATTTCACCACTAGGGGCAAGCAACATTCATTGTTGAGAATATGAAATAAAAAATACCTCACTAGAGTGTCTTACATTCACTCATTTTGACATGCGTTGTGGTGCGTTCTCGCATCATGTGCATGGACACGCATTAATGCGCATTGTACTAAAAATGCCATAGGTTTGAGTAGTTTGACACATCGCGAATATAAAATTTTCAACTTGGACACACATCAGAGATGCGCATAGTAATGCAGATCCAAAAACGCATGCATGTGAACTAGGCTTTAGTCTTTTGACTTGTCGTTCTATAGACAGGGGCCCGGTATAACGAACTATGATCTAAAATAACTCATTTGAATGGTCCTTTCAGTTTGTTATAACAAGGTTCAACCTGTACCAACATTGAAACAACATTTTCAAATATTTCATATTTACCTTGCACATTCCCTTTAATCCCACATATTTCAAAATTAGACTTAATCAAACATAATATCATGAATATCTCATCACACATAATAATACCCTTTAAATTCCAATTTAATCACAACAAATACACCTTTAAAAAAATTACATTTCATTATTATTCCAACACCAACCCCTACAAATTGATGATGATTAATCCAAATCCTTCTTCCAGCCCCTCCCTGAGAGTCATTCAGGCACTAAATAATGTGAAAATAAGTGAAAAACTAGATATGACATTGAGGGAGGAATAAAAGAAGCCCTCTCTCAGTATTGTGGGTATACAGAAAGGGAGGGAAAAGCTTGTTGATATTGATTTACTCCTCTCCTGCACCATTTTCCCACTCCCTTCATTCCTTTCCAGCATTTATTTCCATTATACCAACCCTCCGCCATCTTTATTTAACAAATTTAGCTAGTGAACTTGTAAGATAGAAGATGTTAATTGTTTCTTCTTACTACTTGACATTTACTGGGTTATTCCTGAATTTTATTGAAGATTTTACAGGTTCATCACTAATTTCTGGCATCCTTGGTTCCAAGGACTTGCTGGATTAACCGTTTTGCTGGACCAACAGATGTCATGTAATAATAATTAAAACTTCACATCTGATCTACTAATTTGGAAACTGACTCAAGTCAAGTTGTGTGGTAAGAATTAGTTTTTAGCTATTTTATAAATAAACAAATATTCATAATAATAATAAACACAATAATACACCATAAAACATCATGGAATAGTATAGAAACTTAAATTAAACAAATATTAAATATAAATTAAATGATTAAATGATTAAATGAATTGCAGATACAAAGTAGGTATACAGACCACCGATTTTCTGGCAACAGATGGTCCAGCATCTCTTTAAGGCCTGACAAAATCAAGGGAGTGATTTACTGGCTTACTGAATCGTTTCCATTGCTGGTGGTCCTTAATTTATTTTGCTTACATTTAACCCTAAATGTGGCTTCTAAGAGCACTGCAAGACTGCAAGCATCAGTGATGTCATGCGTAAACACAAGTTCACATCGATCCATTTCATTTAATCATTTAATTTATATTTAATGTTATTTCATTTAAGTTTTTAAGGGTCCATGGTGCTTTAAGAACATGGGAGGTCTACTGTTGAATTGTTATTTCATGACCCAGAAAAATGGGTTTTCCAGTAAAGCCCTGAAACCAACAACGGTGCCGGAAAATCAGTGGTGTACCTATACACTTGTATATAGGTTTATTAATGTCTTGGATTATGAATTTAAGTTGGACTAGTTTATATATCATACATTTCGGGTCAGTACCAATCGGTTCTTCCAATTTTTCAGTCGATCATACGTCACCTTACTTCCAGCGCGTCGCGGTACATTCCAATGAACCAATTAAATTGACATCTATACTACTTCTCACTTCTTAACTTTCTTTTTCCATGTCTCCATTTGTGTTTGGGTTCCTGGTTTTTCTTTTCTCATTTAGGGGACCAATTTTCCATTCCGTGGTTTGGAGGAAGGAAGGTGTTTGATTCAGAATGGGTTTTACCCGCCCACAATGCGATTCGGAAGACAAGAGTAGCAGTCAGGTCATAAGGATTCTAATGGAGAAACATCCAAGCCCTCAATTAACATCACTTTTAATTTTCCTGAAGCCATCTAAAATAATACTAAAATTACCCGGTTATAACGCCAACCCGCATACAAAGCCATTTTTTACCGGTCCCAAAAATAACGTTGTAAACTGGGACCAGACCCTTTCTCTCGGTTACCGTGCTATTAACAATATTTCGTTCCATTCGAGGATTCATCTAGGTTTTCCTGATGCAATCGCATGTGTGCTTGTATTTTTACCAATTTCCACTGTATAGTTTGCACCAACCATATGAAAACTTGTGCCAAAAGCCTTCTTGTGATTTTGTCTGGACTAAAACAGGTCCCTGACCACCCATAAAGTCAGTAATGAAAATGTACTACACCGTATACTATATTTCAACATCGACCATAGGCCGAAAGGTCTTCTTCCTGCTACTTGACATTTACTGGGTTGTTCCTGAATCCCATTGAAGCCTTTTTATCACTACAATTTGTTCTCTCAGTTTTGACACACTACCATATATTTCACTCTGTCACCTCAGGCAATTTTAAACAACAAAATAACATTAAAACGTGCAACAAACGTCCTTGACTATGAAAAACCCGTTTGCAAAAATTTACAAATTGTTTCTATTCTATTTATCTAAGCATTGCTCATAACTGTGTCAATAGCCAAAATAATTCTTTTAAAAAATCAATTGGAATCTTGTTCCAGATTCACATCTGTTCTTGTTTCATCATGTTGCCATGACTACATGACAAACCCATAACGATAGCAATCGTTTGTTATGGGGTGTGTGTGTTTGTAATTTGTATACTCTTATGATATGAAATAGGAAAACTTATTTATTTTTATACAAGTATTTAGTCTTTTAACAATGCCTTGAGTGATTGAGTCTTTTAACAATGTCTTAAAACAACATCTTTTAACAATGTCTTGAAACAACATCTTTTAACAATGCCTTGAAAAAACATCTTTTAACAATGCCTTGAAAAAACATCTTTTAACAATGCCTTGAAGAAACATCTTTTAACAATGCCTTGAAAAAACATCTTTTAACAATACCTTGTGTGTCCATTTGACTGTAAGCCATAAATTAAATACAGTAAACATTTTTATTTAGAGATTTAAACCACAAAATTGAATTAAACAGTAAGAAACAGCATCTTTTAACAATGCCTCATACATACAAAGTATAAAATGACGTCACATACCTCGGTCCATAACCCGGAAATCATTTTTTCTTTCCCCCTTACCTGCTTCCGGTATTTAATCCGCTGTAATCGCAGGTATTTAAGACTGGATGAGTCTTCAAAAAAGTTTTTCATGTAAGAATTACATCAAAATTACATCAAAAATGTTAAAAACATTTTGAATTTTCAATTTTAACAATAAGCCCTCACTTAAATAATGAGTTTTTTCAACAATGGGACGTGTTAACAATGGTTTTTTGACTTTTGAGTGAATTATGGGTGATTTGGCTTTTCATTTGATTGATATGTAGATTAAAAAAAAAACTAGTAATTTATTTTGAATTATTGATGTCTGGTCTAGATTAGTCTCAAAATGACAGATTTTATGAGATCAGACTTCACTCAATGTGTTAAAATGAAATCTGGACCAATTCTAGACCTTGAAAATCACTTTCATGACACACTTTAGACCTAAAAATCCATTTTAATGTCTACATTACTACATTTTCATAATTAATGCCCACATAAAAGACCATAAATGCCTGGTTTTACAAACTACAGGCATAATTTACACATTAAAAATAGATTTGATCACACAAATTAGTCTTAAACACCACTTGTCAATGCTAATTCACACAAACCAACACATTTTAACCCTTAAAAACACACAAATGAGTCTAAAAATCAACAAAACTCATTTTTATATGAAAAAACATAAATAATAAAAGTAAAAAAACATTTTAAAAATAATTCTATCTATTTAATAACCGGTTAAAAACAGAAACATCTGTTCCATTATAAATATATATTTAAAAAAAAAATAAAACTTTCGGTTTCTATTCTTACCTTTTGAGCGATGGGTGTTTCATATTGTTGTCCCTGCCCTTGTTGTGATTGTTTAGATTATTGCACGTGGAAATGGTGGTGGGCCGCGCATGGGCAATCATGTTAACACACCTGAATTAAACCCACAAATAACAACCCTAGCATTGCGTCACGTGGCATTCCATCTGGGTGTTTGGTTGTTTCACAGGAGCATTGTTGAACAACACGCGCACAGCTTGTCAAAACTCAGAATGATGCGCATAAGACGAGGTGAATTTTCGCAGTGTGTACCGGAGCAGCCCACTTTCGGTTTCGGGGGGGAAGGATGAAGGATGGATGGAGGTCGAACCGGAAGTTGATTTACTATTGGATTTAGGGCTTTTAGGGAATTGGTTTAACGTCCTTTCACTTCTCTTTTCATTTCGTTAATGAATTCAGGTGTAAAATCGTGGCCTTGTTTGTTATTCTGTCGTGTGACGTCATTTGATGATGTCATCGGTTCATGCCGTGTGTGTGGCTGTGGTGATAATTTAATAAAGTTGGATTTATTTATGGTTTTTTGGTGTTTTTTTGGGGTTTATGAATTAAAAATGAGTTTTATTTATGATTTTTGTGATTTTTCGGGGTTTTTGATGGTTTTTTGGGGGTTGATAGGTGGATTTTAGGTTTTTTTTGATGGAATTGAGTAAATTGCGTCTTTTTTTTATTTTTCGTGTTATGCAACAGCATCCTTTAGTAGGTAATTGATCGAGTCTCTTTGGTTGGTATGGGAACGGGTATGTAAACACGGAAATTGTGTCATGTCGATGAGTAATTGGGTTTTCTCGGGTTTTCTTTGGAATATTGTAAGGGTTGTAAAATTGTACTTGTTTTTCACATTTTTTTATGAATTTTGGTTTATTTTGTTGTTTTTTTAAATTTAATTTTAGATGTTTTTTGATTAAATAAAAAATTTTGGTTTTTTTAAAATTTTGTCGGTAGATGGCGATACTTTATGAGCGGTAATGGCGGCGGCCTTGGTGGAAGAAAATGCCGGTGTAAACAACTGATTGCTGAAGCCGTGCACGTGTTTTTTGGTTATTTCGTTGAGTTTATACACTGAAATACGAATAATTGTGTAGAAATGGATGAAAATGAAAGCAATATGAATGGTAAAGTGAAAAGAAGTTCATGTCAGTATTATTACATGCAAATAAAACTGTAAGTATGTTTTTAAAATCGTAGTCAACAACTAAACTCATTTTTATTCAATCACAGAGAGTTTACCGAAATCCCGGACGATGTTGTAACCGCTCAGAATTTTCAGTCGATAATTGTAAAGGCAGTGGAAGAAATGTTCGGCGAAGTTGGATCGTCAATTCCAATCGATTTACTCAAATATAATCAAAATAATAACGAAGGCGTAATTAGGATACCAAAAATGTAATTTTATTCATTACAAAAAAGCCATCAATGTTTATTAAAAATTTTAAATTCATTTTTCAGAAATTTAAACAAGATTTGGAGTTCCTTGACATTATATGGAAATCATTCCGGTCACGACTGTGCGTTTCGAATCATCAAAATGTCACCTTATTTGGTTTCCCTAGCTGCGAACAGTCGTCTATTTACTCATTAATAAATGTAGATGAATTATTAGAAAAAAATTTATAAATAAAACAAATTTTTTTAATTTTTTTGAAATTTATTTTATTCATCAAATGCTTTTTCAAGACTTAAAAACTTTCTTTTCTTCGTCGTGTTCATGTACGGTTTATAAACCCATTCGGTATCTGCCGCTTTTTCGATGTCCACGGTTCCTCGGATGATTTTGTACACTAAAAATAATAAAATCCTCATTAATTAATTAATCTTCCACATATTTCATATTTAATCTGATTATAAATTGCATTTAAATAAATAAATAAATTTATTTTTCATTTTTTAATTCAACTTCAGAATGAAAACATATTATGACCCCTATTTTAATTGTCTCGACGAGCAGAGTCCGAAAATCGTATTCCCTGATCCGAAATTCGTGCGCAACATCCCGAAAATCTCATTAAATCAGTTTGAAAGTTATCAAAATTTTGTAGCTGAAACCTGTGATGCAAAAATCGCGATTTTTGCGATGTTGCGCACGGATTTCGGACGTAATAATACGATTTTCGGACTCAGCTCGACGAGACGATTAATTTGAGATCTCACAATATATGTTTACACTCCCAACTTACACTTCATTTCGAATCTCGGGCCGACTTCGGTTAATACGATTTCTTTTCCTTCGATTTTCTTATAAACGTGATGACTGGAAAATGATAAAATTAATAAAAGTTAATTTGTAATTTTATTTGGTTAAGTTTTTTATACCGGAATGAAATGTAGTCATCTTGATTAGCGAAAGTTATGACTCGTTTACTGTCTTCTTTCGGTACTGGAAACAGGTATTTAAGAATACTCATAAGTCTTGTGCCTAATCGAGATTTAAAATTGTGGAATATTAAGTGTGGAAAAGCTTCGGACATGGTGCCAATGTCCGGAATGTCGTGACGCATGACAGTGTTGAGTAACGTGAAGTATGCCGTTGGGCCATGTGGGAAATGAGAAATAATTAGTCCGTCTGAAAAAAATAAAAAAATCATTTTAGGAGGTAAAAAATTAAAATATGATAAAAATTGATAATTCAGAGAAAAAAAATTATTTTTTTAAAAGACTGAATTTACAAGTTTTAAGCTTAAATCGTTAAGTTTTTTTAAATTTTTTTCTTTTCGGCGAAAAATCATTCAAATTTTTTCAAATTTTAATTTTTCTAAAATAAATTTCACAATTTTTTACTCATTTAAGTTCAAATAACCCGTAAATTCATCAGTTTAACATTTTTTCTTTTAACCTGGTTCTCCCCGATGCTCGTGTACCATAATCAAATCAGTAACTTCATTCGCAACACACGCCTTCACCAACACATTCAACTCGTAATTTCCTCTGTTCATCCTTTCACCATTCGGGAAAATCAGCCTCACTTCTTTAACAAATTGTTTCAACTTCGAACTCGGATCACGGGACGTCGTAATCATGATTTTTGGATCCTTTTCACCTGCCCATCTAAAAATTTAACCAAAAAAAATCAATAAAATTCGGAATTTATCAAATTAAGAATTTATACAAACCTATATTCATCATCTTGATGCGATGTCACGCCTTCACCGCCTTCATCGTCCCATTCCAGCGCTTTTTGGAGGTCCAAAGCTTCTTTTCTCAATTCGGTGGAAATTGGTTTATTTTGATCGAGCGCATTTTTCAATCTTTCCTTTTTATCTGTAATTGCTTGTTGTTTCTGTTCGAGGGATTTTCGGTACAGGTATTCCCGCCTTAATCTCGACTGTCTACGGAGCTGACAAGATATAAAAATGTTTAATTACATTTATTTTTACGAAAGCACGTGTAGCACTTACCATTTTGATAATTTTACGTCTCTATATTATGACGCCAGGGGCAGGGTGCAATAAAAGCGGTTAAATGATGAAAAATGACGTCATAACTAGCAATCTTGTAAATTTATTTATGAAATATTAACTAGGTGATAAAATTTGTGAAATATAAGATTATTTACAAAAAATTGTGAAATAGAATACTATTATCACTATTTTAATTCTTTTTCCAATTTTTATTTTTTTACAGAAGTCAACGAAAGTCAACAGTCTGCCATTTTAGAAACGGGTGGCAACGTGGAGAGTGGAGTCGTAATTTCATATTGCTTGAAAACAGGTACGTTTTTTAATATAAATAATTAAATAAACACAGAAATACTAAATTTTATCACATTTTAGCAACAAAATGGTGAAACCAAAAACATTTTCGAAGAAGCGTGATCGGCTTAATAAAGCCAATCACAGTATGAATCCAGGTAAAAATATTGAAAATATTCAGAGAATTTATTTTAATTAAATAATAAAATCAATTATTTATTTTAAATTAATTTAACAGACCGCGCAACCGGCAAGCGAGGGCCGGGCGGTAACTCGATGCGAGACAAATCAACAATAAATCGGTTGTTGATGTACAAAAACTGCAGACCAATCCGGTAAAAACAAAATTTTGAGTTAAAAAAAAATAAAAATTAATAAAAATTTTAATTTATAGGAATCGACTGGGTAAAATTATCAAAGCCGCACCGTTTCAAGGCAAATTAGCGCCCGGAACTGTGTCTAGAATAGAACCGAATCAAAAATGGTTTGGAAACACTCGAGTTATAACTCAAAATGCATTGCAAAAGTTCCAAGATGAATTAGGAAAAGCAATTAGAGACCCGTATCAAGTTGTTATGAAGCAAACTCGGTTACCTATCACGTTACTCAACGAATCTGCGAAGGTTTTTATCGAAAATTTCGAAATTTTGTTTGTTAAAATTGATTTTTTAATGTTTTTGTTTTTAATTTTTTGTTTTAGTATGTTAGGAATCATATTTTGGACACTGAAGGGTTTGAAAATACGTTTGGACCTAAAGCGCAGCGTAAAAAGCCGCATTTGAAAACGATGGATTTGGAGCAGATGGCGCAACAAGCGGAGTTAGCGGCTGAGACGTATGAGGAACTAAAGGATAAGGATTTGGTTACGGATGAACCAGAGTCGAAGGATGGGCCGAGAGAAATGATTATGAGTGCTGGACAGTCGAAGAGGATTTGGAATGAGTTGTATAAGGTGATTTGGGTGGGGATGATTGATGTTTTGGGAGAAATGTTTATGGAAATTTGGGTTTTTGTGGGTTTTGATCAGTTTTAAACAATTTTGGTTAAAAACATCAAAATTTGATCGAAAAACAAATATTTTCGTTAAAAAACATCATATTTCGATCGAAAGACAAATATTTTTGTTAAAAAACACCAAATTTTATCGCAAAACATCAAATTATGATTGATAAACATGAAATTCTAATCCGACACATCGAATTTTGATCGCAAATCAATCATTTTCGTAAAAAAAAACATCAAATTTATGTCTAAAAACATAAATTTTTTATATAAAAATACAAATTTTTATCCTAAAATATCAAAATTCATCGAAAAATCCGTTTTTCTGGCAAAATTTTGATTATCATACACAAAAGCTATTATCACTAGTATATCTAAAAACTAAAAATTAATATTATTTTCAGGTCATCGACTCCTCCGACGTCGTAATCCAAGTTCTTGACGCCCGCGATCCGATGGGAACTCGGTCAAAACACATCGAAGAATTCCTAAAAAAGGAAAAACCGCACAAACATTTGATATTTGTGTTGAATAAAAGCGATTTAATTCCAATTTGGGTCTCGGTAAACATAAATTTTATTTCTTTTTAAAATAAAACATTCCATATAATATTTATAACAATTTTCTTTGATTTTTAGACTAAATGGGTGCAAATTTTATCAGCCATAGCTCCGACGATGTTGTTTAAAGGCAATATAAAAAATCCATATGGCAAAAAAGCGCTGATGAATTTGTTGAAACAATTTGCCAAACTACACGAAGACAAGAAACAAATCAGTGTCGGTTTTATCGGGTACCCAAACGTGGGTAAAAGTTCGGTCATTAATACACTGCGGGGGAAGAAAGTGTGTAAAGTCGCACCCATTGCTGGAGAAACGAAGGTGAAATGATGTTGATAACTGAATTTTGGTTGAAAATATGCATGAAATAGGAGTGAAAAGTTTAAAATCCAATATACTTTAAATTAATTAATTAATTTTCACTGTTTTATGGTGGAAATTAGAGTTGCTAGAAAAACTTCCATCCGATCCGAAAATTTCGGACAATAACATGAAGAATCATCGACGATCCACGTTGTCACGTGGATACTATGACTAATATAACGATGATTTATTATCATATAGTCATATCCACGTGACAACGTTGTAATTTGCTCAAAACACCTTCAAACTATCATTTGGAATCGGAATAAATTGATTTTTTTAAAACATTTTTTCAATTGGGAATCCGAATCCGAATCCCCACGATCCCATCAACGAACGAACGAACGAGTTTATTCGTGACAAAAAAAATTTTAAGCTGTAACTTTTTAAAAAAAAAAAAAAAAATTAAAAAAAATTCCTGTCCGATTTTTATCTGCAATCTGATCGGATTGCGGAATTTTCATCTGATGACGTCATCGGATCGGATTGGATTATCGTGAAATCCGATCCGACAGCAACTCTTAGTGAAAATTAATGAGCTTTAATTTGCACAGTTTGGGCTGAAAGTTGTTGGGAAATTTATTTGAGTTTCATGAATTTGGGGCTAAAACTGTCGAATCTTAAACGTGCATCATTTTTGCATGAAATTGAAAAAAGTTTTCCAAATTTCACTGTTTTTTTGCATAAAATTGAAGGAAATTTTATCATTTTTTCACAGTTTTGGGCCAAAAATTTGGAATTTTTCCCCGAATTTCATCAATTTTGGTCTAAATTGTCGATAATTATCAAACTGCATCATGTTTTACATAAAAATTGAAGGAAATTTTCCAAACTTCATCTTTTGGGCAAGTTTTCAAATTTACACCTTTCCGGAATTGCTTCAGTTTGGGCCTAAAACTGTTGAAAAATTGTCAAACTTTATCAATTTTTGCATAAAATCCCCGAATTTTATTGTTTTAGCATAAAATTTCATCCCGATACATCATTTTTGACTAAAAATTGACAATTTCATGAAGTTAGGTCTAAAATGACAAAATTTTTCCAATTTGAATTTACACAGTTTGGGCCAAAAATTGTTGGAAAATTTCATTTAATTTTATTATAAAGTTATGTGAAATTATCAGTTCCATTACATTAAAGCTGACTTTAATTGCTGCCACTGTACAGTACCTAATCTTATTCTAAGAAGAGCCATTTACTAGTAATAAGAAAAGTCTCACAGTATTAGAATACACCGTTTCGCATTACGGCGAATCCGAATATCCATGTCCCAAGGCTCGCACAACAGTACGAAAATATCATTTTTCGCAAACGTACATCGTCGGTGTGCACATCCGCTCCGCTGTCAAATATGATGTCCTTTTGCGAGAAATGCGCTTTTCGCCCTGTTGAGCACAATAGTTAGCTTTGGGATTCAGAATCATCCTACCACAAGCGATTCGGTGTGTTCTGATACTACTGTGCCAACTGATAGGTGGATACCATATATGGCAAATATGTCCGTGAAAATAGCTAGCTCTGTGAGTCCTGGGTATTTTCACGGATGTAAGTGAGACTATAGTCACGACCTTTCTTTAATTTCAAAATGTAAAAAGCAGGAAGTAGATAGTGCGTTTAGAAATCTCTTACTAATGGCTTACACCGCACCTTGCCATGTCACTGCTTATGACCTTGAATCCGACTGTAACAACTATGGGTCGGTAAGAGTTTTGCGGGACTAGGTGAGCCTTCTCATACTGAGAAATTTTTTTATTGTAAATGAGCCTTCTTGGATGCTCTACCCTACAACAAAAAGGTACTCAGGACACACTGGCAAACTATTTACATCATTTGTGTTGTGAATCCCCAACCTTTTTTCTGAGTGTACAATTTTATTTACAGTGTGCTTATCTACAGGATTTAGCCCCTAATTTTGTTAGGCACAAATCAAGAAAACTCATTGAATATCGTACTGCATTGAAAACTATTTCAAAACAAAAGTAAAGAAAATAGACTGCAATAAGATTTCACATAGACATCTGTGAAGTTGGCCCAACAAGCTCATCAGAACTTCTTCAAACGTATGTTCTAGGTGTATCTACATTATAGTTCTGGTTTGTTCTAAAGTTTGAGCGTTTGTTTCGTTATAGTTTACGAGAAATGCTAAAATGTTGGGCCAACTTCACGTTTGCCCAACAAGTCCAAAAAATCTGAATCGTTAGTTCTGGTATGTTCTATCTTAGTTCTACTTAGTTCTAAAATTTCAGCGTTTGTTCTATTCTATTTTCCGAGATAATGAAGTTCGAAAAAAGCAACATCAAATTTCAAGTTCTCTAATCTGTTTAAAACGTTAGTTCTACTTAGTTTTAAATTTTTATCATTTGTTCTATCCTATAGTTTCTAAGATATTGTAGTTCGAAAACGAGAAAAATGAAATTCAGTCTTGTAGGGATGCCCAACATAACTCCAAAGCAAATTTGGAAGAATTTTTCTTGTTTTCGAACTACAATATCTTGGAAAATAGGATAGAACAAACAATAAAAATTTAGAATTAAGTAGAACTAATGTAGAACTAACAAGGAATAACGTTTCAAGTTGATTGGAAGACTTAAAAAAAACTGGAGAACGATATTTTTATGTGAAACATCTTTAGTGGCGTGGGTTAGAGAACATGTGGGTCAATGTGAAGATGGCCCATAACATGGCTGAAATTTAATTTTTCTTTTTTTCGAACTTCATTATCTCGGAAAATATAATGGAACAAATGCTGAAACTTTACAACTAATTAGAACAAACGTAGAACTAACCAAAACTAACGTTTTAAAATTTTTAGTCAACATGTTGGGCATTGTGAACCTGGCCCAATATGACTGAAATTGACTCTTAACATTTTGTGGGACTCAGGACAATACAGTATAAGGGGTGCTTTTTACATGGAATTATGAGGTGTTAAAAAAATAGACTGTTAAACAATTAGCATCAGGATTTAATGTTTGTTGCTTTTCATAAATAATAGAATCTTAAAAGTCAAATAAAAAAATAATGCAAGTTCTTTAGTTTACATCTTATTTCTATTCATTTTTACAATGATGTCATTAAACACAGTAATTGGTGTGTGATTTCTGCTAGAATTCAGGCTTACAAATCGAATTTTTTTTTCCTGGTGGTAGATTTAATTCTTTTTTAACTAATTGCAACTAATAGCAACTTTGTGTATATTTGGATGGCCTCCATTCGCCTTGGACACAGGTAACACTTTCTGGGATTTCAGATCTCATTGGTCCACATTGAAATTCTACGACATTACCATGTACGTAAAAAGGATAACGACGAGTAGAATTTCGCACGAGAATATTTTTATGGACCAGCAATTCTTCTTCATCTAATTTGTCACATTTATCTGTAATACATAATTTTCACTGAAACTTTTTTTTATGCGCAACTAATTTTATAAGAAATGATTAAAAAAAATTACAGTAAACTCTCGACTATCCTCACTCTATTTAATGGCACATTCGCTTTAATGCCAAACTTGCGAAGAGCACTGGTTTGCAATTGGCTTTAATAACAATTTTTAATGCATTTTCAGTTTATTCTATTCCCAATAAATTTATAGTCTCTTGCAACATAGTTATTTTGCAACAGTTGCAAATTCGGCCCGATTCTTTTTGCAACCATGCAATCTTTTTAACTCGCTGATTTGCAACCTCTTAAATTGGAATTCGCTCATTTAAGATTCCTTTGGAACTCTGAGCAGGATAGTTACGAGTTTAAAGTGTAGCATACTATAATTATAAAGCATACAAAGATAAAGCGAGATTAAAGCATAGCTTATAAGTAATAACACTCGATTAGGTTTAAAAAATTTCGAAAATTCTTTTCTAATTAGAGAATTCGGATAAAACCGATTAATCCGAAGTTTACTTTTGTACACAAGTAAATTTCCAAGTGATAAAACCTAAAAACGACATTAGTTGTTTCTTGTTTGTGTACTATTTGTTCTGGCGTTTTAATTAAAACCAATATAAATGTCATTGATTTTAAATTAAAAACCAATTAGATTTTATTTCGGATATCCTAATTTATCCGATTGGATAGATACTGATTTATCGGATTACGGATCCATCCAATCCGTATCCGAATTCCCTTTCGGATGGTGAATTTCCATCCGGATCAATGAAAACTGGATCGGATACTGGATCGAATCGGTTATCGGATATTATCAGATGCGTGCCCATCCCTAATTCGCGGTTTTGATATTTCGAGGTTCTTTTTTTTACATCGCCACCAGGTATAGTGAGGTTCAACTGTCATGCTGATGTATGAGTAGTAATATCAAATTATGTTGAGAATCATTACAAAAATACTTTTTATACTGTATGTAAATGCTCTGCAGTGATTTCCTTTGGAGCATTTCCACGGACAGTAAGGCCACATACCATATTAGATTATGAAAAAAAACTGATATTTGTTATAGTTATTTAAATTACATTACTTACTTGCTGTGTGTACTGTTAAAGAGTTTGAACGCGTAATTCGGCGGTAGGTTGTATAATAAGAGAATTCACATTTAAAAGTCAATTTGCTTGTAAAGGGATTAACAAGTCTAACGTACCAATTTCTCTCCCGAACATCAAAATCTAGAAATTTTATTTATAATGTACGAAGGCCATGAAAATTATTACTACTTATACTTTACCTGACTGAACGTCCGTAGCATGTAAAACATTTTTATTATTTAAATACATAACGGGTCGAATTTTAAGTGATCCAAAACGGCAAAGAAAGAAATGGCCACTTTGCTTTGTTCCCCAATAATCTCCATTATCAAAACGGTAAAAATCACTGTTTGAAATGTACGCGACTGGAGGAGGTGAAGAATCTATGAATACATTTATAACATACATTTACTATGATAACATATGACGAATATCACATTCTAGTTTACTGGTATTATCGAAAATCATCGAACAATAAGGCCAGGCTAATGTCCATCGGCCGTTTTTGCATTCTATCTTATTTCTACCGACCAAGTAATGATGTACTGCATCACTGCAGCGGAATATTAAAGCTGTTGTCTCACTGAAGTAATAAGTTTCTGGATCGAGTGGATTTCCATTCATAAATACATCCATATTATAATAGTCACGTTCTCGTACACATCCTGCGAACAAAAAAGAGTTTAAAGATGTAACTTTGCAATAGAGCAACATCAGTATACACATAAAAACAAGTGGGCTATTTATACGTTTTATTTCTGCTACACTCTAAAAAATTTTGTCTGTATTTATATACCTTTAAGGTAGATAAGGGACAATTGGCATTATTGCACCTTTAAAGGTACTTAAATCTACCTTTAAGGTGTATTAAAACACCTTGTAAGGTGCAATATTGCCGATTGTCCCTTTATCTACCTTAAAGGTATATAAATACAGACAAAATTTTTTAGAGTGTACCGTGACATTTTTAAAGGATGACTTGATAATTTCGAAAGTAAACGATGTTTATTGATAATACAAGGTGTTAATTAATTAATTAATTTCTGTTTAATCCAATGCAATACAAAAAATATAAGAAGGAATCTAATTGCCATTTGCAACGTTTACATGGCACACTTTAAGTTTGTTGCACATCAACTGGCCTTGGTAAGTGTCTTTTTGCGATTTTTTTCCCCTCCACTACCCAGTCCACCATATTAAAGATCTTTTCCCTCTTGGCAAAGGCAAACAAAACACCAGCCAAAATATAACATGCTTTTTTTATCGGCGACAAGTCAGCATCTAAGAAGTAAAAATTAAAAAAATTTACAATAAATTAAAAACAACACAACAGCTGATACTTACTGGTTGGATTGTCCATTTGGCAACTTTTTGCATCAACTGTGCTTTCTATAATGAGGATCATTATGATAAACAAAAGACTTATAAATGTCATTTTTCCCCGAACGGCAATTGGCAACTTGTTGTAATGGTTGGAGTAGTCAATGGGAGAAGTGATATGGTGCTAAATGTCACGTGGGGCTATCGGTTAGTCACGTAGGGCTATTTGTTAGTCACGTGGGGTTATCTGCTAGTCACAGCACCCTAGAGCCCAGCCCACGTGTGCTTATTCTGACCGAAATTGAAAATAAAATTTTAGAAATAAAAAGAAAAGAAAAGAAAATTTGCAAATGACACAATGCAGTAAGTGTTTTTAGAAACACCAGTTAGGACAAAGAAAGAAGAATGGACTTGTGATTTCTTTTGCAAGAAAATCGTAATTACAATTAAGTTTGGTGTGTGGTATGTAAATCTTACATTACCGTACCGTATGTAAAAGTTGAGTGATGATGAAATGAAATTGATTAAATAAAATTGAAACACAGAAATATCTCATATAGAATATCTGGGGTGATGAAATGAAATTTATTAAATAAACTCAAATCACAGATTAAACCAATAACGAATATTTGAGGTGGAAAAAAACAGTCCAATTGCACAAAAAGCCCCATCATGAAATGTGGATTTTAAGATGTTGCACACACTTTTGGAAAGCGGAAAATAGATTTTCAGAATCAAGAGAGTTGTTTTACACCCTTTTTTCCTGTGGCGTACACCTTTAAAGGTGTTATTGCACTCTTTTATACTGTATACAGGGTGAGTCAGAATTCCATAGACAGCCCAATTTGCCACTTTATTTGATAATAAATTTGTCAGTTGAGAACATTACTTGACTAAATCAAGTGTATCTCATCCGATTCTTCTGTCAAATTTGACCTTGGAGGTCATCTTCAAGGTCATCCTTTCTCTATCTTGAGAACCGTGCTAGTTAGAGCAAAAA
>JAQFZO010001154.1:0-17540 GCA_034695885.1 Geophilus flavus
TTAAAAGATAATTCCATATATAGATATGAAGTAATATCTTTAGACTAATCAGAGGGTCCTCTATGACTCTTCGATTGGAAATTTCTCTCCATCTTAAAAGATAGAAAGTGTTTGACCTGAGACCAAGATCGGAGATCAAATTGAGTGAATCCTTTCATTGAGCCTATCCCGTTTCCTTTAAACTCAATCCAACAGATTTTGTATATCTTTAACCATTTAGAAATTATTTTGCCAGGTCCAGACTTTTGTTCCACCTTGTATTTTGCTGCCCTTTCCTAGTACATACATACATATGTAAGTTATGTAAAAATTGACTTTAGAGCTTATTTACGGTCATTTACATTGACTATTGTAAGGGAAAAAGAAACACACACACAATCAGTTAATCACATTAAAAGATGTTTCACATAGAATATCGTTCGCCCGTGCAAAGCACAAGTTCATTTTTTTCTAATAACAGATGCAACTATGTAATAAAATTTCAAATTTTACTAAAATAATCTAAATTTCCAAAAAACTTTTAAAATTCTAAATAAAAATATTGTAAATTGTAAATTATAGCCAGAAATTCAGTCATGGTTTAGTATGTCAAAAGATATTCAAGAGAAATTGGTACTACAGGGCACTTAAGATTGAGGATATTCTACAAACCTACCAAGATAGTTATCCTTAAGGACCTTAAGGTTGTTTTGCCGTATAAAATTAGCATAAACTGCATAATCTCCATGAATTATGTTAAACCTTAACCCTATTTATAAAAATTGCCATCAAAAATAGAACAGACAGTGTCAAAAACCGAATTTCAAACAAGAGACTAGGACAAAAGTTCAAGGTGTCAACATTTAAGGAAAAGATTGATTACAAACTGTCTGGCTGTCTCACAAGCATTTTCTTCCTCTGTGAACTTTTGTACCTAATTTACCACCAAAAAGCAATTTCTAAACTAATTTCAAAACCATAAAAAAAACTTTATTACATTCCACACTTCCCCCATTTAATGAAATTTTACAGCATTTTGGTTTAATGGCACAATTGCTGGAATATTGTCAGAAATGAAATGTTTACTGCATTACAATTATTACTATTGTATTCAAAAATAATTGTTATTATTATTATTCAACAGTCTGATTCATTTATTGCTGCTGTTTGTACATTTATTGCAATTGTTCTAGATTTATGACATGATGATACAAGACACAAAAACTTTTCCTCACTATTCAATAGTTGTTGGACTAAAAACATAAAAAATTGAGTTGATTCATCTTATTTTGATCTTAAAGATTCTACTTTCACTTGAAAGCAATTTAATATTTTTTTCTTATTTAAAAAAAAAAAATTAAAACAATCACTTAATTGTGTGGTCCACATGTCAAGTGTAAATTTTTCGGTCAAAATACTTGGACATCCGGTTAAGTTCAACAAACTGGAAACATTGACCAAATGTCACATTTTAATTCATGTAAATTGCTCTGAGATAAAAAAACTATTCTTATTCCTTTAAAAAAAATTCATTAACAGTCATACAAATAGTAAAAAAAAATTATAAAAAATAGTAATTCACATTTCATTTTCATTTTTTTTCATTTTTTTAAAAATTTTCATTATAAAAAATTAATAGGTTAGTATGCTAAGAGAACTAAGTCATGGCCAAATATATTTCGCCCTAAAAAATACAAGATAACTACTTGAAATTAATCTCAATTTAAATTTTTATGTTCTGTACTTTTGTGCCAAATTCAAGTGGAAAATAAAATTCAAGTTTAAAAGGATAATTGTATACCTTGAACTTGTCAAGTGTACAAAATTCAGTCTATAATTTCGTAATAATTTTCTAATAACCTAAACTCGATCTCAATTCAAGCGTATAACAAAAAGTAATACATAACCACATCTCTAGAATACGAGGAAATAACAAATTACTCCCATTATTGACCCGGGTCATCTAAAAATTGCGATCATAAATTTATAAGGTGACCATTTTTCTACGGAACTTTCAGGAACAAAAATTTTTTTAAATTAAAAATTAAAATTAAGCAAAAGACTCACAAATTTCAAATAATCATACAGAATGGAGGGTAATCAACCTCTATACAATGCATAAACAGAAAGATCGACCTTCCTTCCCTTTTCTAAATGTGTATAATCTGAAACAGCTTCCCTGTAACCATGGTAATTGAGGGGAAGGAAACTTCTAAATTTTAATTTTACAACAAACATCAAACTACCCTCCCACTCTCTAAATTTTAGGATCTGAAACCACCCTCAGAAACAAAATTACAAAATTAAAAAATCAAAAAATATAATAAAATTTGAAATCGGGGACAAAATCCGGGATTAGCTGGAGACAGTGGTCTTGTTTCGGGACAGTCCCGGAAAATCTGGGAAAAATGGTCACCTTATCATAAATATTTTTTGCTATACACTTGCATTTAAAAAATTTTTTTTAACGAAAAAATAAAAATAAAATCTCAAATGAGTCTCTCGTCGTTCGACGTCCACAAGATCTCATCGTCGTCGTTCTTTTTCGATTCCTCCTTACTTCCGTCTCCTTTTTTGTCGAATAGATCGACAGGTATGTCTAGCGATTCAGGCGCATCGTCGGGATCGAGGAAACTCGGCAGATTGCACAGACTTCTCCGACTGTTGATCGACCCCGAACTGACGGAACTGAGTTCCCGCATGACCGCCGTGTGTCCGTCGGTAACAAATGCGGTGCCTCTTGCTGGGATCACGGTCGTTCTCTTGATTTCTTTGATCGGACCGATCCCGAGTGTTTCGAACCGAACTCCGTCCACCATCGATACATTGCCTTCGTCCGACGACAACTTTGGCGATAATATCGGCTTCTTGTCGAACCATGGATCCAGATTGCCGCCTTCTTCGAAAGCCAGTTGACTCGGTTTCGACACAGATTCCCAGCCGTTTATCAGTTCGACATGGCTGTTTCCGAATTTCCTTCTACGTCGACACCTCATGGTGACTAAGATGATGGATGCGAATACGATGACGAGGCCACAACACACACCGATGAGAATGTACGTCAGACTTGCTGTCGACAAATAAACGGGTCTTGCGTCGTCTTCGTCCTTTTCGTCTCTGTTTTTAGTTAGAATCACTTCGTTTTCCGTGTCGACGTTCCTCGCGCCCAGCAGGTTTTTCATCGTCGCGTCGGAAAATGGGTGTAATGTCGTGTCGGCTTCGCTGTCGAACTTCGTCGTTGTGTATGCTCGAACAGTGTACGGACCGCGGTGAGTGTTGTACGGAGTGTACGGGGCGTTCATTATTGGTTGAGCGTCAAGAATCGTTTCCCTTTTCGATGCGGGTGTCGAAATTCCGACAAATAACGACCGCGTGCTTTGGTCGGCGACCTCTTGTCGACTCGTCGGGGGTTCGTAGTTGACCATTGGTTTCGTTTCGATTTTATTAACGGACCAGTTCTGAACGACGCTGTTCTTTGTTGATGTTTTGTCTGCGAGTGTCGGATTTGTCGGAACAGGGTTCAGTTTTCGGAGAGGGATGTAAACCAATGTCGGCTCGGCTCCCGGCATCGTTTTCGGCCAAAGATCGTATCGGATTGAAACTGGTTGTCTGGTTATGAACTTGTCGAAATTGACACTCGTTTTCGGGTAATAAAACGACGTGTCGTAAACCAAATCATCATCAAACTCGTCGAAACGTCTCGGGGAGCTCAAGATGGAACCGGAAGAACGTCGATGTCTTCTTGAAGGTGGATCAACGAATTTCACTGCCCGTCCACCCCCACCGTTCATACTGGCTCCGACAGAAATTTCGAAATTGTCGACAGACCTAAAGGGTGGAGCAGTGATGATATCATCGTAGTCCAAGTCCAACGGTCTGGCTTTCGGTTGTCGGGAAGATTCTTTCGTATTCGACACCGGCATCCATCCCTCTTTCGACAATCTGGGACTTCCGACAAAAGGTTTTGAAGTTTCGGCACTTTTCCACGTCGTCGTCGACACGGGCGGCGATGAATTTTTACGAGCCTGCAAAACTTTTGCTTGTCGGGATGAAACCGGTTTCCAATTGGACGGTATCCACGGTCGAAGATCCAAAACAACTTCACTGTGCCCGAAACTCCTCTTCTCCGAATTGTCGACCTTGGAATTCGATGTCGACACATTCAAATTTTCCAACAACTTTTCCAACAATTGGTCTTTGATCTCATTCTTCTTCTTCCCGGCCTCTTGACACTCAAAAACCGTTACACAAACCGTCAACAAAATCACACAGCAGAACACAACATTCATGATTCAAAAAGATGAATATAGTTGTCGAACAATAAAAACTTGTGTCCTCTTTTCCCAAACCTTGGCATTCCTCATTCAATTTCAAGTGCAGGAAATGGAATTCCACACGAGACGACCATTCCCCATCGTATATATGTAAGACTGACTCGCAAGAGGTGAGACATGAGGTAAAAATGCGTTCACATCATACATACGATCGCCCCAAGGGGACGGAAGAGGCCACCTGGATCCATTCACTGGAATATGGGGGAGGCAACAAAAGGTGAGTCGACCTGGTTCATGATTCCTAAGCTTTTTAAACAGGATGCAGCAGGTGGTGTATGTTAGAAAAAAAAACAAAAATCGTTTGATGTGTCCCATTTAGATAATCTTTACGAATCCAATGGGATTCTTTGGGATCAGTATCGGAGGAAGAGATTTTTTTGAAATTTATTTATTGGTTTCGTGATGTGTGTGTGTGATAAAATTTGCGGAATTGATTGTAAAAAGTTGAGTTTTTTTGTTTGTGGGTTTATAAAAAGAACTAAATGATTCATGGAATTGAGTTTGATACTTTGATGATGATTATAATGAATTAATTTGTGTGAACTTGTGTAAAAAAATTGTCTGGACAGTTTGAAAGAAGGTTGTAACTTGTAATTTGCATTTTCAAGATTGTTTTTATCCTTTTTTTGTTGTTTGATTTTTGTGTGAGTTGTGGCCAAACCTTGAGGCTACACCTCAAATTCTTACAAAGTCAATAAACTCACAAATTTTAGTTCCTTCCCATCCAACCTCAATTTATGTTTGTGTTTTTATTTGGGTTTGATATTTATTGAATGAATCCAATGGGAAAAAATATACTACTAAATGGTTTTTTTTATTATTCAGCCAGAGGGATGTCTAAATTTAGTGAAATGAAATGCAAGATTTTGAGTGGGTGGATTAATTTGCATACTAGTGTTGGGTTGGCCTGAAAGCTTACTACGCCATGCCAATCCTTAGAGCTGTCACTTCATTTGGGGATGGAAAAGTTGCAATTTTTTTGTTGATACTGGTTGTAACGAATTCAAAGAGGCCATCAATTGTTGCAAAATTGTCAATACTTTGTTGCAAAATTATCATTGTTTTGTTGTAAAATTGTTATTTTGTTGTTAAACTGCTATTTTGTTGTGAAATTGTTATTTTGTTGTAAAATTATTATTTTATTGCAAATTTGTCATTATTTTATTGCGAATTTGTCATTATTTTGTTGCAAAATTGTCATTTTATTGCAAATTCGTCATTACAACCAGGAAATCGTCACAACGACCATTAATTCATTAGAAAACAGTGGAAGGTTTTAACCACAACCTTCAAAAATTTCATTGAAATGTGGCATTACACCATCACAGGTGTATTGCATCTATGTGGGCCAGATGACTCAGCCTGACAAGAGAGGGCAAAGACTTGCCAACCCCGAATTTGGCTCAAATCCTCTATCTTCTTTTCTTATCAGTTATTATATTGCAATTTTGCGGTTTTCCCAGGGTATTACCGATACTGATATTACAAGATAACCAGTAGTATCTACTTGTAAAAAGGTGATTATGTTTACAGATAACACACTTGGTTTTCAGAAGAAGGGTTAATAAACCAAAAATCCATTGATGACTGACTGCTTTAGTTGAGCCACTGGATTTTTTTTCCTCCAAGATGTTTATCTTGGTAATCATCTTAGTGTTTGTTTAAACATGACTACAGAGTATTTCTGTCTTGTCCTGCGCAATCTAGAGACCTATCCTTGATAATTAAACGCAATTACAATTGCAATTACATTACAAGTGGTCCACAAGTTGGGTAAGTTTTAACGATCTTTAATTGGCGTAAACAAACCCATCATTTCACTCACACTCACAACACACTCCCACAGTGGAACTAATAGGGTGATAGCGAAAACTTGCACTCAAATGGCCTACACACCAATTTTTAATCTTAACTGTGTTATTTCCCAGACTAGATTCTAAGGAGTTTAAACGATTCAAAATTTCTCTAACACCTTAATATCAGTTTAATGGCATCAAGTTTGCATACAACACAATACAGTCAACTCTCCGAAGCCCAGCAAAATCGCCCGGTCTTCACAGCTGTTTTTTCTGTGTTTTTTAAAAATGGGCCCTCAACTTTCCCTCCGGATCGGTTTTCACAAACCTTATAAAAAATTTCTGCAGACAACCTACAGAGCCTGCAGACTATTTTTTCCTAGACCAGTATGCAGTAAATTGACGCCTTTTTCGGCAAAGTTCTACAGAAATAATGTCTGCAGACTCGTATGCAGTTAATTGACTCATATTTCTGCAGAGCTCTGCAGAAAACATTCTGCATAATGACGTCTGCACAGCAGTATGCAGTAAATTGATGCTTTTTTCTGCAGATTTCTGCATAAAACGTTCTGCATAATGATGTCTGCACAGCAATATGCAGTAAATTGCTGCCTTTATCTGCAGATCTCTGCAGAAAACATTCTGCATAATGACGTCTGCAGTCATTTTTCTGCAGATAAATTGCTGGACTTTACAGAGTTGATTGCATTCACAAATAAATGTGTGGAAATGACAGTTATTAAAACTTACCGCTTCTTTCTTCTGTGGCTTAGCCTTATCCATTGCTTTATTCGCATTTTGGTATTCGACCAAAAGATACGTCCTTCGGAAAAGCATTCGTTTTTCTGCTTCGATGTACTGAGCGTATAAATCTAAATAAAATCCTAAAGTGTTTTCGTCGTTGAAACTTTGTACTTCCAGGCCGTGCTAATAAAAAAACAAATAAATTATTAATTTATGATTTTTTTTATAATATTTATTTCAGTTTTTACCTTGGAATTATCTAAACCATCAGCAAACTTGCAAAATAACCTTTTTAAAAAAAAGTATTGAAGTATAAATACGTAAATTTATTTATAAATCGAGGGTAAATTAGTTTACTTATTGGCTGCAACATGCATCGGATCGTTGGAAGTGAGGCACAAACTAAGTGCAGTGGACAAATGAGCAAGCGCATTGCATAACCCTATTTAGTAACAACAAATCAGATGGTTAATGACACTACTAAAACTTTAAAGAAATGAATTAATTATTAGTTGTTAATTAGCAAATAGAAAAAAATTTACTAAAAAATAAAATTTTCTCAAACTTTTGCATCATGCAATTAAAAAATTGTCTTAAATTATTAAATACTTACGTAATTGCGAGTAAACTTTCTTATTGAAAAGCTAAAAATAATATAAAATCAATCACTGTCAACTATTATCAATAAATTGACAGCATACTTCACTAGCGTCTTTCATCAAGGCACCATATTCGTTGACCCAATCTCGTTCTTTTTGGAAAAATTCATCACAATCCTACGTTATCGATAAAAACAAAAGTAAACACACACGTTTATACATAATTTACGTTAATTTATGACCTTATGCGACGCTTTCCTACTTTCCACAGCATCAAATATATTACTAAACAACCCTTTCTTTACTTTCGTTCGAGGTGGTGCCTGGAAATCAAAAATAATCTTTTATTTACTGTTTTCTTATGATTCCATAGTAAAGCGTTTCCCAAATTATATTTCATGAATCCCTGGAGTTCTGTGAGTCGAAATTTGCGGTTCCACAGAACTTATTTGAAATTTTTTAAGTTTTTAAATTTTTTCTTGGGTTCTGTAACTTTGTTCAGAATTGCAAAAATTGTGTAAAATTTTTGCAAGAATTTGGATTTGTTTATTTTTTGCAAGATTTTTGCACTTTAAACCATGCAAAACACTATGGAGTAGATGACAAATCTAATTTTTACAAAATTTTTGTAAATATAAATCTGCTAGATTAAATTTTGCAAAATTTTTGTACAAAAATAGCCACAAAAGTAGAAATTTGTAAAATTTTTGCACAAAAATAATCAAAAAATTAAAAATTTGTAAAATATTTGCAAAAATACTGAAATTCTGAATGCAAAAATTTTACAAAATTTTTTTATCTGGAAAATAAAATTGGGAAACACTGCCACAGTCTTATTCTACCTCAGGTTTAACTAAAAAATCTTCCAACTGTGGATCAATCCCGAATTGCTCATGACACAGAAGTAAATTTAGATATTTCTCTAACATCCGACAATCTTTATAAAAATCATCTTTCTGCACCGTTTTCGAATCACTTCCCAACTGTTTTTTGGATTTGGCTTCTGCCATCTGTGAAGTAACAGCTGGTCTTGGAGGTAGAGGCGGAATCTAATTTTAAAAACTGTAATTAATATTTTTCCACTCCGGTGTCAATGATATTTCTCTTACAATAATTCCATTGACGTTGAAACTCGTAGTTAAGCAATGTTCAAGCCATTCAAAATCTTCGTATTGTCGAAAAACTGTGTAAACATCATTTTCGGAAACGATCTATTGGAAAATAAATAAATAAATGCAATTTAATGAGTTATTTAAAAAATTTAAAAGTCGAACGTTAACTTACTCTCCGACTTATAACTGTATATTTGACCACATCACCATCCTTGGTCACGTCATCGGAAAATTTCACTTTAAACTTGGGTTCAAAAGGCTCTAATGGTTGAGGTGTGGATGCTGTTGATGAAAAACCACTGACTGTATCGATGCTCGGTGTTTCCAAGTCTCCTTCCGACAATTCGTTGGCCATGTTGCTGTTCTGATCGTCTGAAAAACGCCCATCAAGATAAATTCAAGCTGAGTAAAAATTAAAAAAAAAATAACTGATAAGCTGCAGGTGTGACTTCGCACTTGCAACTGATGGGAGGAAGTTGTAACTGAGATACAATTTTTTAAAGAAAAAAAATCAAGGTGAAACATGTGTATAAAATACTCTTATTGTGATTATAATCCCCAAATTGTACGGAATAATGAATAAAACATAACTTTTTTCTGTATTCTGTGTAGTTTTTCAAATATTAATGTAAAAATTATTTTAAAAATCGTATTAATACTGTAATTTATATGATTATTCGACATATCATTCATTAAATATTACATTAATTAATGGTGTTTATAAAATATGTGTACCCATCTAATTGAATTAGTGCTCACGCGAGTTAACCTGGATCTACGTAAACACATCCTTTCCCTTGGAGGCGGCCATTTTTAAATGTGTCAAAGAGCAATGTGTAGGTCACATGATCAATTTAGCCAATCTCACACCTGTTTTTTTTTCTTCGCAATGCTCGTGCTCGGTGATGCCCCTCATGGTCAATTTTTTAATGTTAATTGAAAAAATAAATAACTTCCATTTGTCTTTTTTGTTAACATTTTATTCTTAAATAATCCAATCCACAACAATATCACAAAATACATTACGGAATGCTACCTTTTGCAGAAAAAAGAAAAAAATACAAAATATGGTAGTTATACGTTTTGATCAACGATAACACAACCGTCACCAGTTTTATACATGACACCAATGTACACTATATTTAAAAACAGATAACATTTACTTCACACAGGCTAAAAAGAGTGACGGATTTATAAGTTAATTTCAAAAAATAAAAAGTACAAAAACCCTGAAACATTTTTTTTTAAATAAAAATTTTGTAACTAGTTTTCCGATATAATGAGAATCAATACCTTACATTAATATATTTTCTATAAAAAAATTAAAGTACAAATTTCGGATTTAAAGTCATTTTTTAAACGTTTAATGGACACTAGAATTACGACGAAACGATTGGCAGTGAATTTGAATTTACGATGGAAACCTGAATCAGAGAGAGTTGAAAAAAGAATATTTGAATGAATATTTTGTATAAAAATACTGTTAATTCAATAACTCTTCCTCAACCATGTGAAATCCTTAGGAAATTAACTTGGTCCTCAATACTTATGTAAAATATCACAGTGCAAAATAGCATAAAAAAAAATATTTAACTTCCGTTTCATTGAAATGAAATTAGGAACAAAATAAAAAAAAGAAAATTTGTAAAAAATAATAATCTTGGATTATTATTTGTTCGCCAATTTGAAATAAGAATAAAATTCAACTAATTCTAATAGAATTTAATTAACTCCTGCAATCAGAGTTGGTTTCTTCAACGAATTACGGCTTATACGGCAATTTGGATCGAAGAAATCCGTTTCAATGCCACGAGCGAATAAACGAACAAGTTGGCAATACACTCTGAAATAAATAAAATAAATAAATATATAAATAAAAATTCCTATACTTATTTTATCAATACATACTTCACGTTTATAGCTGGTTCCTCAACTAACTCGCCATCACAATTCCATACACTCGACTTCATTCGTCTGCGCGGACTACAAAACCCACCCTCGTCATCCGGTATTGTAGGTCGGAATTGAAATTCTCTCGCACGATAAATACGAACAAAATTTAAATCAAACTGAAAAAAAATTATAAAAATAAAATATTAAATGATATGATAAATGATAAATGAGAATCTCATACCGGATCATCGTTATGTAACGCCGTTCGCATAAGAAACCTTAAATAATTAATCCGCGAACATTTTCGAACGATTATGATGTCAGTACATCCGTCACCCAAATGTGCAGACGGAGAAACACCTTGCTTGGTGAGGCCACAAGCACAGGATAAAGAGACTGTGTTGATCCCAAGAAAGCGGCCACGAATGCATTTCCAGCCGCTGGCTGGCATCTGAGCTTCGCCAGGCAAAGATAAAAGCCGCTCCTGGGCACGTTCACATGTCCGGCAACTGTAAAAATAATTTATTTAATTAATTTAAAAGTTTTTTTTTTAAATTTTAAATTCAATTCCCTGCTAAAAAACTTTGTAAAATTTTTGCACTTTTCTGTTAGAATTTCAGTCTTTTTGCAAAAATTTTTAAAATTTTGACTTTTGTGGCTATTTTTTTGCAAAACTTTTTTTTACAATTTTTGCAAAATTTTTACACAATTTTTCCAAAATTTTTACATAATTTTTACAAAAATTTTACACAATTTTTTTTAGCTGGGATCATGGTTTTTATTCAAATTTTACCCGGCTCTGCATTTGTCCTTATCCAACGGTGTTTTTTCGGGTGTGGGATTGAGGCGAAAAAGAATTTCACCATCATAAGCGCGGTTTCGTAGAATTTTTTTCAAACCTAAAAGTTTTTTTAAGGAAAAAAAAAAGTTTTATGGTCTAAAACATGATTTTTTATAATTATTTCCATAATTACCCGCCCAATCGTATCTGTATGGTCCCAACCATCGATTTTTTTCACTATCAGATATAATATCTCCAAAATATCCATAAGAAATCATGGAAGTTGCATAACGAATTAAATTATTTTCATGGAATATACCACAAACATCGACATTAACATTGTCACCAATTACGATATGTAATGCGGATGTAACAGGATCGTTTGTTCCTGTTGTCGAAAATGCCATTGCGTCAGTCGATCCTTAAAATAGAAACGAAAAAATAAACAAAATGTGAAAAAAAAAATTAAAAACAAACAAAATTCATCACAAACCTGCAGGAATGATTCCGATTCGCAGTTCGGGTCGCTTTGGTTGATGTTGAGAGTTATTAACATCGATTCCCGCATCTTTCTGACTTCTAAAAAGAAGTCCATTGAGGAGTTCATTGAACATTCCATCGCCCCCGACAGCTACCACGCTGTAATCAAATTTAATTCACCCATTTAAACACAATTACCGAAGTTAAATTTAAACTCACCCGTCTAATTTGGATAAACAAGCCTCTTGAAGGAAATCCCTCGCGTGATTTGCACGTTCAGTCACTGAAATAAACTTCCGTTTACTATTTTTACATTTTAAATGACTTGTTTTATTGTCTTACGTATGACTTGAGTATCGATGGCAGCTAGTTCCAAGATGGGACGGACTTTATTTTCGTATATTTGTTGAGCTTTTCGCTTACCACCGAAAGGGTTTATAAAAATAAGCAATCGTTTTGGGCGATACGAAAATCCTATGATGTAAAAATAATACATATAATAATTAGAATTTGATTTTTTAAATTTGATTTTTATTTTTTTTATTACCATTAATAATATCTTGAATAGCTGCTATCCAATTTTGTATAACAAGAGAATTAGGATTCCGAAAAATGAGAGATCGTAACTTCCATCTGTGTTTCCATCCCCTTTCCACGAAACTTAACTCCAAAGCTGTTATGTGGAAAGATATTAATTCATTAGACCTTATTTCCCGGCCATCCCATTTCTTGATACACGGACAGCAACGATTATTTCGTCTGCTACATTCGACAGCTTTTACTGCGACAACGTCGCTTAGTGACACCTGATGGCAAACTAGAAAAACAAACAGGAAATTAATTAATTAATTAATTATTCATTTATTTTATTTATTTACAAGTAATGCATGAAAAAACCGGGAAAATAAAATGAACTAAATTAATCCAAGGGAAAAAAAATATTGAAATCTTAAAATTAATATATTTATAGAAGGAAATTTTCTTTTTTTTAAAAAAATATTTCCTGATTAAAATGTCACTTTGGCAACATCTCTCACATCTTTTTTTAAAAACTTAAGAACAACCAAGAAAAAAATGCGTGAAATATAAATATAAAAAGAAAAAGAAAACCAGACAGCTCATTACAGTCACTTGAGTTCAAATTTAATCTAATATTCAATCAAAAACAGAAAAAAAATCAGTATCTTTATTAAATTTCAAAAATCTTAATCACAAACTCATAAATCTTCTATTTCATACTCAAAAACCTATTTCCAAATCAATTTTCAAACCTGGAAATCTCCAATTTCCAAATTACTGCACCTAAATTCCACTTATATCACACTTCCCGAATATATTTGGAAACTTGCCCTTCTAAATTGTGCAACGTAAACTTCCCGTTTCGCGTAAAAGATTATGAAACTTAATCTTTAAAGAAGAAATTACCAAACAACACTAAAAAACAAAAAAACTCGTGTTTGTTCGTCAAAAATCCACAATACCGTATACAGTAAACTCGAGCAAGTAAACATCAATAACATAAATGGAAATAAGGGCAATTCTAAAGGGCGAAACAAAAAAACAAACAGAGGAAACTTCAGGCTTCGCGCCCACATAACTTCGGATTTCCAGTGATTTACGTTGACTAAACCTGTGGAAATTCAGCTCACACATGCAACTCACTTTCCGCAGTGTTTTGCGATTAGAAAAAGCGGTCAAATAGGTAGAAAATTGGGTCAGAGAAACGAAAACATAAAGCGAAAGTTTTCCGTATCGCCTCTTTAAATCCCATTATTGATTTTCATAATTCCAACTGGCATATTTCCCCGAAACTCTTTTTTCCCCCTTTTATATTTTCCTAATTTTAATTAATCTGCAAACTAAATCAATAAAAGCACCGAAAAGTGATTTCATTCTCTCAAGAATAATAATAGCGATTTTTTTCTCTCGCTCGTGCATTTATAAATTAAAAACCGGGCAATGAACTGGAAGCGAAGGCATAAAATAAAAAAAAAATATAAAAACGATTGCGAAAATTTCCCTTTAACCGCCTGAACTATTGTACTTCAATCTTAAACCTGTTTCAAAAGCAAAATAATACTGTTCTGTTGCTAAATGTAAACAAACTGATTATTACTTTAGAAACATGGCACTTCATGTCGAGGAACTGAACTCTGATAAAAGAATTCAAAGTTCCAACTTCACTGGAAATCTTGTAAACTCGTGCATAAAAATGCAAAAAATATTGCACGAAATTGTGTGTACAGAGTAGTGGGGTCAGGAACTGAGATTGACGCTTTTATATCCGGAGTCCTCTAACACCCGAACACGAAAAACTTGCTCAAAATGTTTATTTATGTATTTTAAGAATAAAAATCATTTTAAGTCAATTTTTGAACAAAATAACCAGTATTTTTTTTTTGCACACAATCAGTAGAGTAACCGATCTCATATTTCTTAGATATTTCTTTAGGTTTTATAGTTTTAAAACCTTCTGAAAATCGCCAATTGCTAAAGTACATCGTTTAAAGCCATTGTTTCACTTTCGGATCTCGAGAGTAATGAATAAACTAGCCTATAGACGGCGTAATTTGCTAAAAAGCTCTTATATCCGAGCCAAAATCACAAAAATGACCATAAAAGTTGGTCTTAAAAGCGAATTTCTCCTTTATCCGGAGCTCTTTAAAACGGACTTTTACATGTAAATCAATAGAGGAAAAATCGAAAAATTTTAAATGGGCTGTAATAAGCGGACTGCTCCTTTATGCAGAGCTCTTATATGTGCCTCGACTGTAATTCTGTCTGGGGAATATAAAGCATTAAAAAAAGCAATTAGTATCACGAAGGTATTTTTTTTAATGGAAAACATGAAGAGGAAAAGGAAAGACTTCCTTTTTTGTATGAGTGTTCTTTGCCCACGCGTTTTATTTCGCTTTATCATTTTGATACACAAGTTTCATATGAAAGAAATTTTTTTTGATTTATACATTTATCAATAATTTTTTATCAGTTTTTCAGATGTTTGCTTTAATTCAAGGCTAAGTAAAGTTAAAATTTAAAAAAAAAAAAATTTTTAGTTGGTTAAGAATTGTTTAATAATTTACCATTTCTAACATAAAAATCCATAAAGTGAATGTTGGTAACTCAAGTTGGAGTACACCCAATGTTAGTGTACACGCCTCTTTTCTTCTTTATGGATTTCACGGTTGAAGTTTGCACATTTCCTAGCAGAACTATTTAGGTTTCGCAGGTTTTGCACCTTGGAATTTTGTTTAAATTTATTTTCAGACATTTTCCAGCTTAGGATATCATTAGTCAAGAAAATTTATCCCCTGTATTTTTTCTATGCACCCAAAATGCACCGAGTTTATTTGCTTTTTCCTTTCTCTGTTTTTTTTTTTCATGGAATAAATAAATTTTTGTTATATAAATAAATAAATAAATATTGAGAAAAATCTGTATTACTGCATATTACTCCCAGAATGATTTTCTATTCATTCTATTCAAATGTCTATCTTGTTTCTATAAGATAAGTTTGTAAATGGAACACAATTGATACACGAAAAAAAATATAAGAGAAGAAAGCTTGCCTACTGACCCAAATACACAACATTTACGATTTTCATGCGGGACATTTTAGTTGAAAAAAAGGAAAAAAACAAACTTTTACTTTCCTAGTTTGGGTTTAACTTGAATTACCTTTTATTTATTTCGTAATTGCATATTTTTTCCTTGTTATTCGTTCAACAGATGTTGGTTTTAAAATGTAAAAATATCTGTTTTCTTTATTCAAACTGGAATTCATACTAAAGGTAAACAATTTACCTTTATCATTGCGAAATTTTATTTTAAAAAAATGTTTTTTGTGTTTTGATTCAGATAACCCAAGGTAAACACTCGATTTGATTTACAGTAACACACACACATTTAATTTTTTTATGGGTATTTACATGTTTTATTAGTCAAGAATATCCGTTTGGATGACACAAACTAATTAAATTAATCTTTTCTTGATTAATTTTATGATAACTAGTTGGAAAAATGACGTCATTTGTATTTACACACATGCCATATTGTAAAATTTGAAAAGAAATATTGAAATATTATATTAAACAAGATTTTTGTATTTTAAAAAACCGATAAGTGCATACAACGTGCATATAACGTTTGTCATCGAGAGTGAAAACAAGCCAAATCAATAACAAACGAGTGTGTATGAAGGAGAAATGCTCGATTTTACACTCGAAAATTACTCACAGTCTGGACATCCTTCGGGATTCCAAAAAATTGAACTAGGTGTTAAAGTCACACGATGCCGTTTACTCTTGATTTCGAAACAATTGACAAGAAGATTATTTTCTCGCCCTCCGCCTCCATCAGCCATCGCCATCATCTGGAAAGTGTTGCGCGCCACCTGTTTAGAAAATGGAAAAAGCCTTCGTCTGCGCATGCGTGGTTTGTTTAATGTCAGTAATTATTATTTCTCCACGGATATTTTAATTATTTACCAAGAAAATTGTGTGAATTGTTCGAAATTGACAGTTTAAAAAAAGAGAATAAATCGTGTGATGATATAAATAAGAAATGGCTTCTTTGTCTGAAGAAAAATTATCCGATTCCACGGAAAAAGCCCGTTTATTGTTTGAACAGGTATCGCAGTAGATAATAAAATTAAGATATGACTGATAAAAGTTTATTGTAGCCGTGAAAATAATAGAATAGTTATGAAGGATGTGTCTGGCAGAAAGTACTTCCGGTTGGCATGCACGATCGATGCACATTAAAGGGCGCTGCTGCCAAGCGGAGAGAATATAGAAATAACATTTGAGAATTTCGCCGTTAGGATATAATAATATCTAAAATCTTGTTTGCACTGATGCCAATTTGAGATTATTTGGTGATAATCCATTTCACAGCGATTTAAAATGACTGAAGAACAGAGAAGTAGCCCTATTAAAAACTTTTTGGCAGGAGGATTCGGTGGAGTATGTCTCGTAGCCGCTGGACATCCCCTCGATACAATCAAGGTGAGTTGTCAAAACATGAGTAAATGAAAATTAATTAATCGACAATGTGAAATTTATAGGTCCGTCTGCAGACAATGCCTACACCTGAACCCGGAAAAGCCCCATTGTTTAAAGGGACATGGGATTGTGCTATGAAAACTGTTCAAAGAGAGGTTGCACTTTCAATTCTTGATGTCATAAAATAATTGTTAAATCATGTCACATTGATCTTGGATTAGTCCAAGTATTGATTTACATGATAATTGGAAAATTGGAATTTTTTTCTTATTCTAATTTCTTTTTTTTTGAATTTTTTATCAGGGTTTTAGAGGATTGTATAAAGGAATGGCAGCTCCCATTGCTGGGGTTACACCAATGTATGCTGTTTGCTTTCTTGGATTCAGTATTGGAAAGAAATTGCAACAAACTAGTCCAGATCAACAATTAAGGTACTACAGAAGAAGAGAGTCTGAAGAAGTATAATGAAAATTTGCTAATCATCGATTCGACTTTTGTTGGTTAATTGTAAAGGCCGAATTGATTGTGATTCTCACACATAATCATCAAAATCTGTACAGGGCACAAGTTCCTTTTTTCCCCTAAATGTGAAATGGAAGTGGGTATATATTTCCTGATTCATTCATGAATTCATTCACAGTCAGATGCGTTATCTGTTGCTCTACAGGCTCAATTCTATATGTTTAAGCACAAGTGCACACTTTGTGTATAGTAGTTCCATCTGTATTGAACATTTTCAACAATTTAACCCAACTTTCCACGTGAATGTAAATTTTACGACAGTGTCCATGATTTTAATGCTCGTTAATTAATAGTAAT
>JAQFZO010001155.1:0-17539 GCA_034695885.1 Geophilus flavus
AAAAAATTTCACATGCTGCTGGAAGTGAGGTTGTGAAGAAGAACAACACATGACATTGCAAGAGCGAAACCCGTGTTAGTTTTTATCACGTTTACCTTTCTTGTGTTTGTATTGCAACATTTTGCTCATTTTTATTTATTACTTTTCAGAATTCAGGGAATGTTTTTACCTCTATGCCAGAAACGGACAAATTCGTACATTAGAGGAGTTGAAGAAAATTTTGCGTTCACTTGGGTTAAGCCCTACCACAACCGAATTAAATAAGTATTTTAAAGATAAAAGTAGGTGCCCTATATTTATCTTCTGAGTTTAAATCATTGAATGTGTCGTTCTCAAAATTATTTACTTAATTTTTAGATGGAAAATTATCATTTGCTGATTTCTTGGATGTAATGCATAAACATACAAGAGTGGAGAATATTCCCAAAGAAATTTTGGATGCTTTTAAAGCATATGATGTCACTGGAAAAGGAATAATTTCAGCAAGAGAACTGAAACGAATTCTCTCTACGTGGGGCGAGAAAATGAGTTCTAGAGAAGGTATAACCCATTTACAGCATCACAAATACAATCCTAGTCATAAAAATTGTCTCAAGCAGAATACTGACCAATGTAGACTCAGCCAGGCCCTCTTAGATGGAGTCTAATTTACTTAGGGGCTCACAGATCTGTAGGCATAAAGTGTAGAAGTGGTGTCGAGGGATTTTCATCCTTTTAAGAAATAGACTTTTATACATAGACTTGGTGACTCTATTTTGGTCAATGCAGCTCGTGACAATTTCTTTTTGACCACGATTGAATATTTTTGGATTACAGTAGTCAGTACCGTACCTATAGTAAAAGTTTTGCCAAAGCAATAACATTATTATGAAACTAATTGAAATATGTTTATTATTGACCATTTTCTCTCTTTTCAGTTGATCAAATATTTCGAGAAGCAAATATAAGTCAACATGGCTCCATCCGATTTGAAGATTTTGTTCGTATAGTGACTGCACCAATTCCAGATTACTATTAACTAACGACACCAAGAATCAAAATGACTGATTTCTAATCACTGATAAGCACGTGAGCTATAAGATAAATCCATGGATTTTAAATTTAGAAAAAAAAAATTTAATTGAAGCTTATCTGTGACCATAGCTTTACACTTTCTTAGAAAGATAAATATAAAATATTACTACTATCTGGAGAAGGCTAATAAATTATCTAAGCAAATTTATAATAAATCTGCACATGCAAATCAAGCGTCAATACTCATTTAAATTTATAAAAGGCTTACTTAATCTGTGATTGAAATTCTTGATTGTTCATACCAGGAAATATAAAACCCGACATGTTCTGGTCTGCCAAAACATGCTCACACGAGCTCATCTCTACAACTTCAGTTGGCATTATTTGTCACCAGGTGGCCAACCAGGCATACCACACACATTGTCGCCTGCTAGTTGTGTATTGCAGCAAAAAAAATAAAATTAAGTTACTCTTAGTCACGTCCTTGAATAATAGTTCATTCATGTGACCAGATCATTGACCCAAAATATGGTTAACAAAATAATACTTACAATTGATAAATTATAACTCCAACTTACTACGGAATTCGCCATCTTTTTAATGAGTCAATTGCGTTTCAAAGAATGATGACAATCCATAAATTTCTTTCCTCTTATGGCGCAATAAGAAAAAATAACTTTCCGTTTTATTAACCCGAACCAGGATTTTCCCCCTATTTACTCGTGACCATGAGTGAGATTAGAACTAGGGAAATCTGGGACACAGTCTCACGTCTTCTTTTTTAAAATTAGCCTCGAAGCAAGCATAAATAATTAGCAGATGGGTCAAATCCCAGTTCCTGGAACTCATGTAATGACAGGAATTACGTATGTTAGCTGTTCTGATGTTATACAGCTCTAAAATTTCAGACACCGGATACCGATACCAGAAAAAATTTCACATGCTGCTGGAAGTGAGGTTGTGAAGAAGAACAACACATGACATTGCAAGAGCGAAACCCGTGTTTACTAATCCTCCTAACGTTAAATAGTTAATTAATAACAAACATGGCTGAGTTAACAAATAGTAAAACACACAAAGGTAAGTAACCGGCAAATCTTTTTTTTAAGGTGGAAAGTCGGGATTTTCCCAGCTTAAAACTATTATTTCAAACGACCTTGTTTTATTTATAAAATATTTTTCTCATGGTTATGGCTGAAAGTCAACAAACGAAGCGTTGCAAATTCGATTGATTGACATTAAAATTCGAAAAATTCTATATTATTATTTTTGAAAAAAATGAATAACGTCAGAGAGAATGAAATAGAAATAGCGTGCAAGGTCGATTTATTTCATACAACCGGCTTTTTCCGAGTGGATTTTCATTTAAAACTTTGTTTATAGGATGTTTTTATTGAAAGTGACATCATTTTATGAATGGCCTCGGTTTAAAAGCATTCTCTCTGGATTGGGTGTGGGGGTTGTGTTGTGAAGTGCGTTGCCAAGCGACGCCATACGCACAAACACGAGGAACCAAACTTAGCATGACTTTTTGGCTCCTCGTGGATGTTCCTGAATCGACCTGCGTGTGAGAAGCCACGTGACTTATCTGTTTTCAACATTTTTTTCTCAACCTAATGGCGTGAGTACTCACTAAATAATGTTAATTGATAGTAGGTGGATTGATTGGTGAGATTGGAAGAAAGGGTTGCGAGAAATGTCAAATTTATTTTTATAAAATTTAATTCGTTTAATATTTTTACGTTTTTGTAAACATGGAAAAAATAGGTTTTATATATTCCGCCCTATAATTAATAAGAGTTTTTCACTGCAATGCACCCACTGCCCTACAATTTGGTCGTCTTGGAAACGAAAGAGTCAAGGTCTTTAGTATATTCTTGTAATAAAAGTAGGAATCACTTCCTATACATCGTCAACAAACCGTTTGTGCACTTCATCAACATCATCACTAGTCGATTATTCTTTTATGCGTTTTCAATGTGTTTTTAGTTAATTGCTTTTACTGCAATGCGCACGTTAAGTCGTTAACAGATGTTACTGCTGTCAATTTTAATCAAATTGAAGTTCAATGTAGATTTACAGTATATTGTCAAACTAAAAGAAGTAACGTTAATTTTCTTTCTGATTTATTCCTTATGCAGCATAGACTTATGTAAGTTCACCAAACAATGAGTTGTAAAGGTACGAATTACTTTCATATTTTTGTGATAAGCTTTAATGTTTTTATGTTTTGATATAAAAAAATTGAAACTTTTTATTAAAGTGAATTTGATTAGAATGATAGCCTCCACACTTTACATCATCGCCTTTCCCATTATACTAATCATATTCGAGGCAAATTGGTTTCGATCAGGCCTTAATGTTTGAATAAAAGAATTTTCTTACTGATTTCTTACATTGGAAAAGTCGTAATACTGTCGCTTGAATTCAGCCAAAGTTCATTCATGTCAATTAGAAGAATGAAAATTGATCACAATCAAGTCCATTAACTCATTGTGAGAATTCTGGGATGAGACTCAAATGCAAACAGAGACCAATCCAATCTATGAAAAAAGAGTCATATTGCAGCATTCGTGCACATCAGTTTTTGACGGACCTTTAAGCTTATTTTTCACTTTAAGTTTTGCTATAGTGATAAAATGGGAAAAAAAGCTAGTGAGGATAAAAAGCGTAAGTAAATTAACTTTTTTTCTTTTAATCTTATGATTAAATTATAATTACGCTTGTTTCCTCTTTGGGAAAAAATATTTACTCTCATCTTAAATTGTAAGAATAAAACACTAAGTTTTTTTAATATATATAATATCAGCAACAGTAGCTTAAGATAAAAGATTTTCCCATACTGCATTGCATAAAATGTCAATATATGGTGTAATACAGAGTATTACAAGTGATCTATTGCCTTATATATACAGATAAGTTATATGTCTTGATTAAATCTTCTGGTTAATAAACGGAAATTAACGTGTTGTTGAACAATGAATGATGACGACGTTATTGGTAGGTAATTCTGAGAGTAAATGAAATTATGCGTAAGAAATCCTGGGAGTTGTTTATGTAATGTTGTTATCTTAATTGAGGAGCAGGAGCTGAATGTTCTAATTTATTTCAAGGGTAAAAAAAAAATTTCTAATTTTGCAAGAAATTAATCTCATTTCATTTCCTTATTCATTATGTGATTGACTAAGGTTTTAATTTATTTATACGTAACTGAAAAATGTCTTTAGGGAGATTTCATTTTGTTTTTTAAATGAGGAAAAATTGTGAGAAATACCGTAGAACTTGGTTGGAGGCCAAAATGTCTGAATGTGTGTCCAAAAATATGTTAAACTCCTTTCAAAACTTAAATCACCATAAAAATCAGTAACAGATGCAGGTGATATAATCAGTTTACCCCAGAATAAATAGCTCAAATTTCTGATAAGCATGTCCCTACGTATGGACCCACTGATACCACAATTAATTAATACTTTTAACTGATAATATAACTGTTTATTTCACAGGTAAACTTTACAGAAAGATTATTCCAGCTAAAGAAGAGACAGCATTAGACGAAAAGGAACCTGAGGAGACAAAACCAGAAGAAGAAGAAGAAGAAGATGAAGCCAAGTCAGTTATAAAAAATTAAATTTAATTAGATCTTGTGTAATAATTAGCTATGTTGTAACTTCAGGAAGAAGACGAAGGATCCACCCCCGGTGGCATTCCACAAACTGGTGATTTAATTTAATTAGCATAGGGCACCCTCATAGTCATAATGGTTTAATCAATTTAATACCGATTTCAAATATTGCAGTTTCAATTTGCAACTGGATACGAAAATCTCATGATAGTGATTGGATGTCTGATGGGAATAATATCTGGGCTTGGAATGCCAGTTCTTGTCATACTATTTGGCAATGTAACTAATGCATTTGTCCAACATGCTGTAATCGCAACACTAAGTGAAATGCAAGCTGCAAATAGTACAAACGGTAATCAGACAGTAATCACCACTACTGCAGCCTCATTCAATACTTCTGAAGATTATAATTCGTCCACTACATCGCCGTTACCAATAACAACTACGAAGTAAGACTGGATTAATTGCAGTATTAGGCACTTCCGGTTTTGACAAAAACTTTAATCGTCAAATTTACAAGTCATTGGTTGATATTTTAGGTTAGAATGAATAGGTTAGGTTAGGTTTAAGTTTAATTAACGATCAAAAACTTGTAAATTTGTTGATTTGTTAAGTTTTTGACGAAACCAGAAGTCCCCGATACTGCAGTTGTGCTCTCGATCATGTTAGACCACTTTGCTTCATTTCCAATCGATTATTATTAACATTTAATAATTAAATTTTTTTTTCAAGGTCACTTGTTGATCAGTATCTACCTCCAGGAGCCAAAGAAATGGACTTCTTGGAAGAAGTTCAGAACTTTGGTGTCTACACTTGTATATTAGGTGTAGTCCAACTTATAGCAAGTTATTTTATGATTGTTTGTTTGAACACTGCCGCAGACAGGCAGATATTCCGTATTAGAGTTTTATTTTTGAAATCTGTTTTACGCCAAGAAATTGCTTGGTACGACCAACAAGCGATAGGAGAGTTTTCTAGCAGATCTATTGCGTAAGAAAATTAATTTTTTAAAAATTATTTAATGTTGTTTTGTTATTTATAAATTTCTTTCTGTTATTGAATTAGGGATCTGAACAAACTTCAAGATGGCATTGGAGAGAAATTAGGAATGTATATATTTTTTATGGCAAATTTTGTTGCTGATATGATAATCGCCTTTGTATACGGCTGGAAACTTACACTTGTTATATTATCTGCTATGCCCTTGTTAACTATTGCTACAGCTGCCTTCATGAAGGTAATAAACTATTATTGCATGGTGTTCACTTTTAATTGATGTTTACATACACAGATTCAAAGTACGATGACTAATGACGAGCTGAAAGCATACTCTAAAGCTGGAAGTGTTGCAGAGGAAGTATTCCAAGCAGTGAAAACCGTGTTTGCCTTTAATGGAGAAGAAAAAGAAACAGACAGGTGAGAATGTGAGATAAAGTTTTGGTAAATTTCTATTGCTAGCCATAGTACATTTTTCAATTCGTCAATACAGAGTTTGAGCAATGGGTTATTACAGTTACTGTATACCCTTTGCTTATAAGTAATGACATAATGTATATCGTTACCTTTTATAACTATTCCATTCAATGTAAATTTTAAGCCTCTTCTGCAACGTCCCTAGTGCCAAATTATGTATGAAATTTAGCAAATTGCAAAATAATACTAAAAGCAGTAATGATTCCAATTTAGTACCTGTTAAAGGTAGCCCACTTATGCTCATAAAGTGAGACAAATTCATTATTCATCAGACGCAATTACAATTATGGCACTTAACTACTTTTAAATGTCTTTTGATGCCATTTTTATTACCACTTAATTCTTCAGCTTCACATTAGTTTTTAAATATTAAATTCTTGTTTTTTTTCACAATTAGATTTGAAAAAAATTTAATATTCGCACAGAAGGCTGCCATTAAACGAGGGTTAGTTACTGGATTAGGTACTGGCGTTACGTGGCTCATTACTTACGGCAGTTTTTCGTTGGCATTTTGGTACGGAGTGAAATTATATTTCGACGGCATTAGAGAGGGAACTTACGAATATGAAGCCAGCACAATTATAATTGTAAGTAGTTTTATAAATAACATATCGGGACCTTAATCACTGTATTAACCATTAAATGCCATTCGATTGCAATTAGGTTTTCTTCTCGGCACTCATGGGTGCAATGATGATTGGACAAGGAAGTCCATTCTTAGAAGCAATTAACGTAGCTAGAGTAGGAGCTGCAACTGTGTTTGATGTTATTCACAGAGTAAGTTGTATACACTCTTAACCAAATACCTTTAATTACCGCGTCCCTTTTAATGTACATTCCCATCTAAATTTAGAAGGTAAAAGAACTAATGTTCTTTTTAAAGGTGTAAAGAGTCGATATGAACGCCATTTAATGGGAATTTATAAGGTAACACCTTTAAAAGTCATAAAAGTAAATGTCGATTGCCTTTTAAACAATATCAGGTTTAAAGTGTCTGGTGTTAGGCACTGGCCAAAAATTTCACATTTATAAGTTACATGATGATGTCTTTAGTAATAAACTGCCTTCAAAATAAAAGTTTTTTGGTTAAGAGTGTATGAATTTGACATTGGTGTATTTTAAAGCATTTTGTACTTAATTCCTGATCTTCCACAGGTACCTGCAATCGACAGTAGTTCTATTCAAGGAGATAGACCACCATGCCTTATCGGAGATATCCATTTTAAAGATGTTCGTTTTAATTATCCTAGCAGGGCAGACGTAAACATTTTAAACGGATTAGATTTTAAAATAGCCAGTGGCCAAACCGTTGCCTTAGTCGGAAAAAGTGGATGCGGAAAAAGTACATTAATTCAATTAATACAACGAATGTATGATGTGGATGACGGTTCTGTAAGTAAAATTAATTAAATTTGTTTTTATCCTTTTAGCACACTTTTCTAATAAAAATCATTCTTCGATTACGTTTGCAGGTTAGAATCGATGGGAAAGATGTGAGACGATTCAATGTCAAGTGGTTGAGAGAAAGAATTGGTGTCGTCGGACAAGAGCCGGTACTCTTTGGGCTGACAATTTCTGAAAATATTCGACTTGGTTGTGATGGCGTCACGCAAGAGCAAATAGAATTAGCGTCGAAAGCTGCTAATGCTCATGATTTTATAATAAAATTACCCAAGGTAAAAGAGAAAAAAAATATTTTCTTTACACTTTGACCCTAAAACTCATTACTTTCCTCAGAAATACGATACCTTAGTTGGAGACAGAGGATCTCAATTGAGTGGCGGACAAAAACAACGAATTGCAATTGCACGTGCATTAGTGAAAAACCCACGAATCCTATTACTGGACGAAGCGACATCTGCATTGGATACTGAGAGTGAAGGAATCGTTCAAGCGGCATTGGACAAAGTATGAATTGAATCCCAAATCCAAAGATCTCGAAAAGAAATAATAAACCCGTTCTCCAAATAAAGGCAAGAAAAGGAAGAACCACGTTGATCGTCGCTCATCGTTTGACAACCGTAAGGAATGCTGACGTGATATGTGTCATCGACGAAGGACGAGTAGCCGAGCATGGAACTCACGACGATTTGATGAATCATCGAGGACTGTATTACGAATTGGTACAAGCACAACAAGTAAGTTAACTGACAAGGTGGGTGCACAATAACCCAGTTGATATCCAGGGGATTTTCGACCTGATCTCGTGGGTTGGGTATTGATCCGCCTTCACATGATGCGTGAAGACTGGCCATTAATCTTGTCATGTTATATTTCAGCAATCGGGGGAAGAACAGGACGAAGAAGAAAGTAAGGCACTCACTTGATTCATTTTGACTCTTTCTAATGATGACAAATGATTATTTAGTTGAAGAAATTGAACTGAATGAAAAAGGAGACAGAAAAATGTCTTACAACAGAAGACCAACCGTAACCAGTATTACCAGCGGCTCGATGATTGGCAGAAGCATGTCGCTGGATTACCAATCACAACATGGAGAGGAGGTAATGATAAACCTAAATGAAGTGAAAAAAATGCACGTGTATAGGGTAAGGGTGAACGATGTTTTCACAGCAGTGTACTGCTGAGTAAAATTCATGAATATTGAGTGAAGTGCATTTTTCTCTTATGCTATGCAGTTTACACGTGAAAATCAGTAGGTGTGTACAAGACTTAATCACAGACAAATTTTTCTTTTTTTAGGACGAGAGCGGCCTGGAACCATCCCTCTTAAGAATTATAAAACTCAATTCACCAGAATGGCCTTACATTTTGTTGGGATGTATTGGTGCAATCGGATTTGGATGCACTACACCCGTGTATGCTTTGTTGTTTGGTGACATTATGGGGGTGAGTTTTGTTTTATTTTTATTGGAATTGGAATTTTTGAACAACTTGGTTTTTCCCTTTAGGTTCTCTCCATTGTAAATGAAGACAAGGCCCGAAGCGAGTCTGAGTTCTATGCAGTCCTGTTTGTCGCTCTAGGCCTGTGGGCTGGAGTTTCTATATTTTTGCAGATGTATATGTTTGCTGTGGCTGGAGATAAATTGACTGCGCGAATACGAAGACTGACTTTCTCTGCATTTTTAAATCAAGTAAGATGGTTGTAATGATTTAGAGGTTGTTTAAATTCATATTGATTTCGATTTTAGGAATGCGGATGGTTTGATTTACCTGTAAATAGTACTGGCGCTTTGTGTACGAGACTTGCAGTCGATGCTGCAAACGTTCAAGGGGTAAATGTCTTTTTTATACTTTAATTTAAAATTTTCTTAATTTAATTTATTTTGTGTATTTTGTTTTTCAGGCAACAGGGTCTAGAATTGGTATACTATTACAATCGTTTTCAACTGTAATAATAGCTCTAGTATTTGCATTGGTGCTTGTCTGGAAACAAGCTTTAGTCACAGCTGTATTTATGCCATTTGTGTTAATAGCAACTTACTATCAGGGTAAATTTATGATGGGGCAGAACGATCAAGAAATCAAAGGCCAAGAAGCTTGTGGAAAAGTATATAAATTTATATTGTAAAGACGCAAGAACATTTCTCCTAAAACAAATTTAACTTCCAGATTGCAACTGAAGCGATCACTAACATTCGGACTGTTGCATCTCTATCTAAAGAGGACAAATTCCGAGAAATGTATGAAGAGGGCTTAATACTATCTCGAAAGTAAGCTACAATTTATTACTGACCATCTTTTTAATTCAATAGAAAATACTTTATTTTCAATAGAAATTATTGGAAGATGGTTCAAATTCGTGGTGTTATATTTGGCATATCGCAAAGTCTGCCTTGTGTTTCCTATGCTGCAAGTATGTGGTATGGCGGGTATCTCATCGAACAAGAGGGAGTAGCTTACGAGGATGTGTTTAAGTAAGTTTGTTTTTTATGACCGTGGCTATTCTCACGGACACCCATGAAGGAACCGGCTATTTTTCTGGACATGTTTGCCGAACATTGTATCCACCAATCAGATGGCACAATAACAGAACACATTGATTTGCATTTGGAGAGTGATTCTGAATCCTTTAGGTGCCCAAACGAACATTGTATTTGTCAGTGCACACAGGCAATGTACGTTTGCGAGAATTGCGATTTTCGCACTGTTGCCCACATTTGCGAGCCTCGGGACATAGATATTCCGTTCGCCATAATAAAAGGATGCATAATCATCATTCCACATATGAGACGGTGTGATCTGCTATTTTGTCGTCTTGTTGGTGGATGCAATGTGCGGCAAATATGTCCGTGAAAATAGAAACGGGCGGCTATTTTCATAATACAGTATGTCCATGAGAAAAGGCATGTCTGATTTTTATTTCAAGCTAAAATAGTGTTTTTATTGAAATTTCTTCCTTTTAGAATTGCTGAACTACTAATTTTTGGAATGATGATGATTGGTCAGTCGGTGGCAATGGCTCCTAATTACAACAAAGGTCTGATGTCAGCAGCAAGGATTTTTAAAGTGTTAGATCGCAAGCCCCTAATCGATAAGGGTGAAAGTGCCAGCGGTTTAAAACTAGTGAGTCTTAATGATGATGTAGTATTGAAGTGGTTTAAGGGTGATGTTTTAACTTTATTGTATTTTCAGGGAAATTTAGCCGATGCGACTGTTGAATTTGAAAACATCAAATTTTCATACCCAACGCGTACCCAAGCACAAATATTAAAGGGTTTAAATCTCAGAGTTGAAAACGGAATTACCCTCGCTCTTGTTGGTAATAGTGGGTGTGGGAAGAGTACGTGCGTTCAAATGCTGCAACGTTTTTACGACCCATCTGATGGCAATGTGGTAAAATTTTATACTTCTTTAATACCCCATTGCATCAACCAAAGTTAAAATTAAAAGTTTTATCATCGAATTAACCTAATTTTATCTTTTAGTGATGCAATCGGTTATAAAATATGGGCAATTATAATGATTAATGAAAGGTTTTAATTGTCTGCTAACATTTTTCAGAAAGTGGGTGGTCGTAACATCAACGACTTGAACTTGGCTTGGCTGCGGGATCAAATGGGCTTGGTTTCCCAAGAGCCAGTTCTGTTTGACTGCAGCATTATGGATAACATCGCTTATGGCTGTAATAATAGGAAAGTGCACATTGATGAAGTCATTCAGGCTGCGAAACAAGCCAATATCCATAACTTTATTTCAGCGTTGCCTCAGGTATTTTCCAAAAACAACATACTGCATTACCCTGGAACAGGCTTTGAAGATAATTCGAGTCAAAAAAAAATCGCAGCAGTAAAAAAAAATTGTTTTAAGTATTTTGACAATTTATAATAAACATTCAGGGAGTTTGATGAATAGTTACAACAAAAAGGGTGGAAATTGCTGCCTGGAGGATTTTTAAGACATAATTCGAATTATCCAGCCCCTAAAAATTTTTTGTTCAAATTGGGGAACCCCACTTTTACTGGCATGCCACTTGTTCCGGGGTAATACGTACAAGATTCACTAACCATGTGTTTACTTTATGATTTTCTGTTTTTGTTGTAATTAGGGGTACAACACTTCAGTCGGAAGTAAAGGAACTCAATTAAGTGGTGGACAGAAACAGAGGATAGCCATTGCCAGGGCTCTGATTCGTAACCCAAAAATTCTACTTTTGGATGAAGCGACATCAGCTTTGGATACTGAAAGTGAAAAAGTGAGTTGTCACTAGACGCAAGGTCGTTGCAAATTGATGACATGTTGTTTTTGACATTTCCATTAGCTTGTTCAAGAAGCACTCGACAAAGCTGCCAAGAACAGGACAACTATAATCATTGCACATAGGCTTTCTACGATCCAAAATGCAGATTGTATCGTATGCATCCATCAAGGTCAAGTGGCCGAATGCGGTACTCATCAAGAATTGATGGAGAAAAAAGGATATTACTTTAAACTTTATTCCAAAAACTACAACAAGTAACAAAATTACATTTAAAGAAAAAAACATGATTCCTATAATTCTATTTCTGTGTTGACAATATATCTATATATAAGGAGTACATAATTTATAGTTTAGTTAAGTCATTGTTTAATCACGAATTGGTTTATCATTCTTTCTTTCCATTTCATAAATAAATGTTATAAACAGGTTATTTTGAATTAATAAAGTAAAAAAAAGTAACCTCGGAGATTATTTTCAAGGATAAAATTTGGAATTAACTTTCAAAAGTGTTAAGGGTGATTTTAATGAGCCGTTACTCGAATTTACACTGACACCAGAAACTAGCACCGTAAGCTCCATCAATTAAGAAGTCAATTATGTATTTAAGTTACAAACTTAGACGTTGGGTAATTGCATTTTGCCCGTCAGTATAGGCTGACAACTGTAAGTTAATTTAAGCCAATTTTTCAAATCTCAGATTTCGACATTCGATTATGGTGACACATCAGTAACGACAAGATTCAGCTGCGTGCTCTTTTCAACTTTTTATGCCTTGAAGGCGTAAAATAATGTACCAGAATCTCATCCTCAGATTCCTTACCCAATAATCGACCTTCTACTTTAAGAGAAGAAAGATATTTCACTATAAAATGTATGAAAAGCCATCCAGAAGATTCCCAAGTGGATAATAAGCTTAAAATTAACACCACAAATAAAATCTAGTAACTGGAAGAAAGGAAAACAAGCCAAAATTGCAAAAAGAAAACTAAATGAAAAGATTGCTTAACAAAACATCTCCTTCAACACCAATACAGACCGCAAGTCGAGAAATGGATTTCTTGCACATTTACTATTAATTATGTTTACAAAGCATACATTACTTACAACGCAAACCAGGGTGGAGATTAACATACTCGCAACCATCCAGCAGAACATTCCTTCCAAACACATATTTGCTTCACGGCAGTGATCACGGAGAGGGATAACAAGCACTTAAAGTTATTATAGAATTTCTAATTTACTTTGCCTTATAAGCTGAAGAAAACGACTTGTGATACTGCATTGGCCACACATGCTCCTACAATGAATGTCTTTCACGTGATTTAATTGCGTAGTACATGCTTGCAGTCCTTGCCAACCTGCCATTTTGTTGAAAAAGGCGTGATCATTTTTGCAAGGCTCTTAATGATCAAAAGAAATGTCAAAGGTAAAAAAAGTTTCTAAGTTTAATGATCTTACTCGAGCAATCTGCGCCACCCCATCCTTCTTTGCAATGGCAACGACAGTAATTTCCGTTTTTTACGCCACAGTTGTGGCAATTGTTAATTTCGCAAGCTGGTTACACGTTCCAAATGTCACTGAGTAGAATAAATAAATGCTTGCTTTACTTAACAACAGTTCAGACTGTATTGGTCAAGTCTCCGGGGAAACTTAATCATTAAAGCATTAAAATGTACGTAGGTTAGAGTACTTCTAAACTAAAATTAAATTATCAAAGGAGGAATTATAAAATATTTACTGCACAAGATGTTCAGGCATAAATCATCGGACGACTGTCTGGTCATCAAACACCGAGTGCACAACTCCAATTGAATAAGAGCGGTAAGAATAAAGATTTCCCCTGAAATTGCCGTTTACTTACATACATGTTTGTATAATCATTTGAAGGGAACGTTGTATAAGTAACAAATTAACTTACGATGGAAAGTACAAGCAGGTAAATAAATTATTAAATTTGCTGCTATGAGTAATAGGCCTACTACAACCAACCACAAAACTTTCTGCCCAAACTAACTACTAACTACATTGTAAATAATAAAAGAAGACTAAATAGTGATTATAGATTGAAATTACTAATAAATCATGACCGAATGAAGTGTGTCATCACATGTTTTTTTGACGTCAGTTTTATATCATCATAATTACTTTTCTCCTCCTATCATCTCATAATCGCATCTCGCCCATTATCCTCTGCAAGCAACATCTTGATTAATTCCCAAAGCGTGAGTCGTAAAATCTGTCGGATTCATCCGATTCCCATTCACAAGTGGCAGCTTTAACATAAGCTGCTTCTTTCCAAACGTGGGCTTCAAAACTACGCATAAAACGGTTTTATTAGAAACTTTACTTCATTTTTAAAGGTGATAGCGCCTTTCAATTTATACGACTCTATGTAAACATAAAACGATATAGGTTTATGTTAGTTCTGGTGAAGTTATTTTTACCATTTGTTTCGTATTAGCAGCCAGAGGGTCAGCGGTAGATCGATAAATGTCGTGCAGGTGAAGTATCAGTTTTCTTCAGGCATCTGTCAGTGGAAGAATGTGCGATACTGCGATTGTTGATATGTAACCCGAATGAACTCTCCCGGTGCAAGACACTAAATCTTGGTTTAAAATTCATCTAAGACGGCAGTAATTACTGAAAGGTGTCAACACCGGCTAGAAAAGCAAGGAATTTTTAATGCACGGAATTGAATAAACAAAATCCGTGACATTTTTCATGAATAAACCTTGGTACTGAATAAAATATTAATTGCTAAATAAACAAAGAGTTGGCCGATCGTTTGCAGTCATCTCAATATATTTTCTTTAAAGAAATTGATCTCGCGTTGCCATTCCCCCACTTTGCTATTTCAATGTTTACCATTGAACCGTAAACCACGACGATGGAACGTGCACAAATAAAGAATTTCTGATAGATCTCTTATCAGTGTGGCTCATATCTCTGCTTCTTGTTTCAGGCACGTTGGAATGAAAACTTTTTTTATTTTATAAGAAAAATTTAGATTATCTGCTGATTTATTTTTCTTCTTCTTTTTAAAAAAGTAAACATTGCTTAGTTACATAAAATTCAGATCAATCCTTTTACAATGAAATAATCAATAATCACAAAGATGATACTGAATGGCTGCAGTTTTAATCTTATCAATAATGACGATTTGAAAACATGCCATCTTAATAAACATCCTGTATGACGTTGCACCCTAAACTTGCTCACAACACGAGCTTAGATACCCTTCGACCTCTTAGGAACGAGTCCACATTCGACTGGACTCTCGACTTTTAACTGCAGTTAACCTGACTTAATTTTCTATGGGCGACGAAACGGCGCTTTCTCAAAGAACTTTCCCCCATAATGGCTCCGTTATTGTGTACAGTAATTACAACTCGACGTCTGCGTTCCCGGTAACAGGTACGTGAAGTTTAAAAGAAAGATAGTTATTTGAACAATTTATTTTTAAAGATGCGAGATTGCGAGTTTTTTGGATTTAATGAGTTTATAATTACAAGTGTAGAGTAAATTTTTTGTTTTAAACTTACATATACGCACTTACAGCATGAATTAAGTTAACTTTTTAAATATGTAATTATTGAATTGATTTGCTTATTTTTGATATTAAATATCCTCGATACTAATTTCCATTCAAATTTGTAGATTAAGAGATTAAAAGTGAACATTTGAACTTGAAACGTTTCAACATTTAATCTTCTGTACATCGCATTTTGTCACTATTCTTGTTACTACGCTGAATTTCTTTTCTCGACCGATGAAGTTCAATCGTATTCGTTTTTTGTAAAAGATTAAAAAAGTAAAATTCATTAATGTCCTCGAATCTAAACAAAAAAAATTACCGTTTTCAACCTTCAATAACCTTCAGATAAGCTCGCAGGTGTCGGACAACTGATTCAATGTCTGACAGTGACACCTGTTTGTCAATAAATTTTTTTATGTTATTAGAGGATTTGCGCCACCCAAAAACCATTAACGTGTCGACCTGTCCATGATTCACATTGGTCGACACATGTCACGATTCTTTATTTGACGAAAGTGACATGTGACAATGACATGTGTCGACCAATGTGAATCATAGATCGACACGTGGACACGTCGAGACGTTAATAGTTTTTGGGTGGCGCAAATCCTCTATTTAAAAAAATCTTTTCAGACATAAACTCGACAATAATGCCAATTTCACTCTCCCCATGTATCACCTCAGTACAAAACCAGTTTTGTGCTATTTGTGGGGATAAGTCCACTGGCAAACATTATGGCGCTGCCAGCTGTGATGGATGCAAAGGATTTTTCAGGCGCAGTGTCCGAAAAAAACACAACTATTCATGTCGGCTGAATAGAAACTGTCTCATCGACAAAGATAAACGAAACCAATGTCGATTTTGTCGACTTAAAAAATGTGAACGTGTAGGCATGAAGAGAGAAGGTAAATAACTCATCTAATTAAAGAAATTTTAACACTAATTACAAACCTTCCACGCCCACAGCTGTTCAAAACGAAAGAGACTGCATCAGAAACCGTCGGCACAATTATCCCTCGCAAATTAGCTCAACTGGAATTTCAATTAACGTTTTGTTAAATGCCGAGAAGCCTTGCATCCAGGTGTGTGTGTGTGTGTGAAATAATTAGAAAAATTATTTTTAATTAATTTGTGTCATTAAATAAGAACCAAGATGCCACAACGACCAACAAAAAAATCGCCAACTTAAATGACGTGAGTGATTCGATGACCAAACAACTGTTCTTACTCGTGGAATGGGCAAAACTCATTCCTGCATTTACCGATCTACCGCTCCCCGATCAGGTAAAACGTCAAGTCTCATACATAAATAATCCCAAATTTTATGAATCATTAATTTTTCATTTGCACATTTTATGCAACAGGTGGCTCTCCTTAAAGCGCATGCCGGAGAAAGTCTGCTCGTCGGAGTATGCCATCGTTCATATCGCTTGGATGACATTTTACTGTTAGGCAATGACCATCAAATTCTTCGTCACAACACCGAAAACGAAATGAACCAACTGAGCAATCGCATCATGGATGAATTGATCAAACCACTCAAAGACATTCAGATGGACGATACCGAATTTGCTTGTCTCAAAGCAATTGTGGTTTTGGATCCCAGTTAGTAATTTCGTTTCATTGAAAATGATGCTTGTCTAGCTTTTTCAATAAACGAAGAAAAAAAATCGATGCTAGTTTAATCAATTAAGCAGCTGTGGGAATTTGATTAGGGACTCTGGGATGATGGGAAAATGGGAAAATGATGGAACGATCACGATGGAACTTTAGATACCTGCAGAAGTTATTAAGAGTTTTCCTCGCAATTAAATTGTCATTTAATTCCATTTCAATTTCATATTCCACAGCCTCCAAAGGATTAGTCAACATTACCAAAGTGAAGGCGCTCAGATATCAGGTGCAATTAATTTTGGAAGATTACATAAACGATAGTCAATACGATTCACGAGGTCGATTTGGAGAAATCTTGCTCATGTTGCCGATCTTGCAAAGCATCTCTTTGCAAATGATAGACCTCGTCCAAAGCGCCAATACGGCAGGAACGGCCAAAATCGACGCCTTCTTGCGGGAAGTTCTTCTGGGAGGTTTGGAAATTAATTACAAATTGATTTCTCTGGTTCTAATTACGTCTGATCGGTTCAAAATCTATTTTTAGTTTATTCCAATGACAATTCCTCTGCACCTCACGTTTCCCTTCCGAATTTTGAAGCAGCGATCGAAATTAACGT
>JAQFZO010001156.1:0-17533 GCA_034695885.1 Geophilus flavus
TATGGTATTAGGAATGGCGCAATATTTCATCTTTGCTCTGGCATTCATCTGTGGTATTTTTACCGATTACATGACAGCAAGAACGACGCCATTCATTCAAATCCTTTTCATTGGGTTACCATTGATAGCATTTGCGACTGCGTTTACGAGCCAAATAAATAGACTTTTACAGAAAATTTTGAAACCTAAATAGTGTCTCGTGTTTAGTGTGGGAAAGGTTGCACTCTTAAACACCATATGTACATTTGTGAATTAATTATAGTCGTCATCATAAATGATAATACCGTATCGTTTGTATACTTCCTTTTTCTATTTTTATTTTCACATCTTTTTCCTTAAGCTTTAATTTTTTTTTAAAAAAATTTTCCTATCACTAAATGTAAATTTTTTAATGTTAAAAAGTGTGTGATTGATTTGATTCACTTGTGACATTCCTTTTAATCTAGGGAGAAAAAAATAAAATTTTCCTTTTTTAAGCAGTTTTTCGTGTGGTAAATTTTGATTTTGTTGATTTATTGATCAGTATTTCGACGTAACAGTTTGATACTTTGATTATTGGGTTCAATCGAATTTACAGATCAGTTAGTGACGTTTCCTGAGTTCTCTGGTATTTCCTGAATTTACGTATCACGTCACAGAGTTTCTAACTATACAATTATTCTCTATAGTGCGTTATTCCATTCAAATTTTCTCAAAACACTAATAAAGCCATCTGTTACTAACAAAGCACAAATGGGGTGTAAAAGTGCCTTTTATCGAGGTTATCTTGTCTGATTATTAAATGCTTTTAGCCTGCGTAGTTTATCCCAGGCAAAAATAATACCTACTTTGAGTTTAAATTTAAAAAATATATATATATACCCTACGGTACAAGCAATTGATTTTTAAGGAAACTCATCACTACAACCTCCTGCATCATCACAGCTGCAATTGCGTAGAGTAAATTTCCTTGTAATTTGTGAATCACATCTGACTAAATCACAAAAGACCTCCTTTGTTTGAGTTGCTTGCAAAATAAGGATAAACTGTATAAAAATTGTTGTCATCTATTATGACAAAAGTTAAAATTTATAACAAAAGAATTAAATGTGAAATGTGAATAAATATGTATTAACTTACGTAAGCAATATTAACAGCCACAGAAAATTCACTAATATTCAACAGAATAATTTTTAAAAAATTAGTAAATACCACGGAGTGGTAAATACTAAGAATCTCTTTTGCCCTTTCATAACATTCAAATAAATTCCAAATACGGTACGGTACGTACTTCTAAACGTTAAAAAATCCAAACCAGGTCTGGATGCAAATATTACCAGACCGCAATGCGATAAACACTCATCCATAATCATATTTGACAAATATTTGTTTACTCAATATTGTAAACACATACATACATACATACAGTATATTGGAAAAAAGAAGTGGCCGTGGAAAGAAAGGGAATGTTTATCTTATTACAGTAAATAACACCTACCCTTAATAAAATGACTGAAAATGTGATGTTCCTTCTTGAGTAGTCTGTTCATTCTTCTTTTCTTGCTGCCACTGAGCAATGAGGCAATGCTCTCTGTCTACTAATTAGTCATGTGGAAAACATTTTATACCATTGACGTACTTTAAATTTACTGACAGTGATAGATTAACTTATATACTGTACCACACATGGTAGTAGCATTTCTGCAATCTTCAAAGTGAACAACACAACGATATTTATCTTGCCTTCGATATGGTCTTTTTACGATTGTATATGAGTACACTAATTGTCACTATGATTAACATTTTTCAACCAGGCACTTGTAAGTATTAGGTACAATCTAGTAATAACATTAACTACTGATCATATTACGTAATCCTGCATGGAATTCCTTGATGGAAATCATAATTTTGTCTTCTTTCTTTCACTTTTCAGCCTTATTTTCATGGCATCCAACATTAATGACAATTGGGGTATGTTTTTCTCTTCCAAACATTTTTCCAAACTAATATCCCAATGATTCTTATTTATTTATTAGTCAATGATATTGCTGTATGAAGGTGTTGCAATATTATTTCCAAATAGAGGCTTAGTGAATATATCAAACGAAGAAACTAAAAGAAATGTTCATGCAATTTTACAAGTAAAATATCTGTTTTTAAATTTAAAATCAAATTGACAAAATTTATAAAATCATATTCTTTTAGTCTTTAGGGCTGCTTCTGCTAATTACGGGTTTAACTTCAGTGATAACAGCGAAAATAAACGCCAACGAGCCACATTTTCAATCATCACACTCATTTCTCGGTGTTTTAGCTCTGATAATGCTGGTTTTTCAAGTTATGGGTGGAATAGCAACAAAATTTCAACATCTGAGTCCCATGTCACCTAAGTACACAAAATTTCTCCACACCGTCTTTGGGATGTTTCAATACTTCATCTGCTGTCTGGCGGTCATCTCTGGTTTAAACACCCCGTACATAACTGAAAAAACTTTACCGTTTCTTCGTATAACTTTAATTACGTTACCTATGGTTGCTTTTGCAACCAGTTTTACTACCGTCATCAATAAGTTTATGCTTATTTTTTTAAAACCAAAATTTTAAATTTTTTAAAAATGATTCATTAGTTTGTTACACACACACCCAATGTAGAATTAGATTGATGATTTTTTTTTTTGTATTAAAAAACACTCTTTTTCCTTATTAATGTAGCAATCACGTCATATGTGAAGGAAGTTTACATGTAATTATACTATAAAACGATCAACAGAAACAAAAATTTCATTTTGGTAGTTCTAAATCAGAGTTTATGATATATTTTAGTGAATTAAATAGTACAAAATGTGTACTAGACTAGGAAAAATTCATCCTAAGTTTAGAAGTGTGAAACTGTTGAAGAAGACATAAACACGAGTGCTTCTAAGTCTAATTTAGATGTCATTAAATGCTCCAACTTGACCCCTTTTTTTTAAAAGAGTCAGACTCAATTTAGCAAGAGATGCCACAACAAGTCAAAATATAAATAATGTTCAGACATAGACATCTAATTAAAATTTTACTTAGTTGGCAAATGTTTCCTTCAAAAAATTAATTTCTTTTAAAACATCCCTGGTGTCTACTCTTCCCATTGAAGTACTTTATTTATGGGACAACTGAGTAACAGTCCATTGATCAAAAAGGAACTATTTATGTCGAAATAACCCCAAACACGACTTTCCAAGGGCACGAAGCCAAATATGAAACCAGGAAAAAAATTTCAAATTAACCTTGTTTTGAAACTACAGACCAGACGTTTATTAATAGGTGAGTGATTTTTCAGATTTCTAATAAAGTGAAGAAATCTTTTTAACCTTTAGCACGTTTCCAGTAACACGATCCCCTAGTAAAACAAGGCCTTCCTTCAAGAGAAAGTATGCAAAAAAAGACTTCTTTGACATTTGTCAAGGATTTTCTGGTCCAGAGTTGTTGAGGACAGTGACTATAAATTTTAAAGCACTCCCTTGTGTGGAGTAAATGGGGCAAAGACCCTTCTTAAAAGAGTGTGTTTGTATCCATTTATCCTGATGCACAAACCTAGTTAGGTATACTTTGTTTCCTTTCCCTTCAGAATCATTAGTTTGCATCACATCTTTGCTAGACTAGAGACCCCATTGCAACAAGGATTCATTTCATTGTGAGTGACCTTATGGGTTTTAACCAATAGAATTCAGGATCAATCATTCTCATCCCAGTTCATTAAAAATGGCCTTGTGTGTATGTACTTCCTAAAATCGCATTTTCAGTTCACTATTCACTACAAATTCTCACTTTATTCTGGATTGGATTTGGAAATTGATTTTGTCAGCCCTTGCACTACACATTCATCCATTCCATGCACGTTTTGCGAAGCATGGCATGACTTTATTCAATTTCCAACCTACTTTTTAACCCTTAATAAAATCGATCTACAATACATTTCTTTAGAAATAGGAGAACATCCTCATGTCATGCAGCGAAGCAAACAATCCATCCTTGTCGTTCTAATCACTCAAAAAGTTGACATTGATCGAGTTTTAGTGGAATTAACAACTGCATTGATTTTATTTTTTAAAAAATGTTTATTTTCTTGAAATTCAACAAAATGTAAAATTATTTCCAAAGTCAAAGGTCGCGCTCTGTGGGGTGCAAATTATTACATAAACACCTGTTTTAATGTTAACATAAACGCAGGGAGGTCCAAAGCGAAACATCAACATGTATAAAAGATAATAAAAAATTGTTTTGTTTTCAAACTTGTCCAGACCCCTCTTTTTTGCTATTTATTTCAAAAAAGGTTGGGGTAAAAAAGCGGGCCATTAAGGTCTAATCGAGGTTTAATGGCAGACAAGTCCCATCTGTTCTGTGGGTTACAGTCTTTTGTATAAGCCCGAAACTATGGCAACCAGATTTCCTATCACCCAAAAGAAAGAGACAGGCAGATGGCCCACTAAAAATATTCGAATTTTTTCGTCACTTGTGGTTAATAAAACACGGATAATAAATCGTTTCCAAAACAAAAACGTCTAAATAAAACTATTTAACCACTTTTTCTACTCACAAAAAAAAAACTGTAAACAAAATTCCTCCATTTTCCTTCCCATTTTTGCGCCCTCTCGCTTTTTTCACAGTAAAGATAAGACAAAGTTATGTGATGAGGCATCTGTTACTTTTCCTTATTTTTTCCCAGCATAAAAAAAATTCGGGGTATTTTATTTTTATTATTTTCGATTTAATTAGCAGTGAGCCAATGGGTTTTGAGAAAATCGCCAGTTGGGCCCTTCCTCAAACGACTCAGATCAAATGTCCACTTCATGTTTGACAAGGACACTTTTTTTTTTTTTTGGGCTGGCAAACTCTTTAAGTTATGTTGTTTGAGGAGCTTATTATAAAATTCTATAAATATCACCCGAAATTAAGATAATGACAAGAAAGCACTCGATAACTGGGGGATGTATTAAAAAAAATCAAAAGCAAAACTTAAAACAACGTAATAAAATTATAATTAACGTTAAATAACATAATAAATAATAATTCCTAAATAATTCCTTCAAAAGAAAAATTCTTTTGTCATTTTTTCAAGTTCATATTCATAGAAATGTAGAAATTTGACTATTTTCCTGAACTTTGTTTGCACCTAATTATATTTCCACCGGATACCTATTCTCAAATAACTCCAAAGGCCGAATCTCACTCACATTCAAACCCCAAACAGGAAGAACGTCATTCAACAAATTCTCAAATCTCCCATCTAATTTATATTTAAAAAAATACAAACATACCGACAAAAAATTTGAAATTGCAGCTGGACACTCACTACTTCTACTCGAATATATATAAGCCCCTTTTTAATTCATAAACAAAACTTAAAAACTAAACACAAGGGATTCCTTGATTCAGGGGACCTTGGCCTGGGAGGGGACACTGCACTCCTCTTATTGGTTGGCGCTCAAGCTGTGCAAAACACTCGCTCAATACCCCACTTGAACCACCAACTCGCGACCGAGCATCATCTTGTTTTGCAATTCCATACTGGACGCAGGTACGATTTTTATCATTTTTATTATTATTTACATTTATTTAACACTGTAATAACTGATTGCTTTTATGCAAAACATGTTGCAAACGTGCAATATTTGTATTTTCACTTAAAAACAGCACGTGGGACCTCGTAAACCGAGAAAAAGTCGTGTTAATTGTGAGAAAAATAGCTAAGGGAAGTATTTCTGGGGGTTTATAAGGTCAATTGCACTTGGGACTGGACAATTGCAACGTACAATGCAAGTGACAATTTTTCATAGTTGAGATTTTTGTAAAATTAGGTCAAAACCTACGACAGTCGTAATAAAATAAGAAAGAACTGATATTTTGCAATCAAGGGTTGAGATTTGCATATTGAACGCGTGATTCATCAAGTCAATTTAATGTGTCGTGCAAATTCCCAAAGCTAGTGATATCACCTGATGATGTCATCGCGATACCTTGGGTCGATATATCGATCTGGAATGACACGTAACTTTAGACCAATGGAGGGACCGACTGATGATGTAATGCAATATAATGTGTTTTGGAGGTGATCTACATATGAGACACCTTGTTAATATCCTTCAAGAGAAAGGAAATTAATCGTCCTTAACTTTGATTTTCTTTTCCGTCACACAGGGTGTAATGCCCCCTTTAAGACATCAATCAGGCACATTGAAAAAATTGAGGGGGGAGGGCGCAAAAAAAAAGAAAAAGAACAAAACAGCTATTTGTAACGAGCAATTTCCTTGGCCTATTTCCAACTAAATTTTTAAGGGAGATATAAATAAAATGGGTGAAATTTAAATTAGTTTTCCTCCCCTAATGGAAACTTGATATTAATTGGTATATTTACAAAACAACATTTATTTTTATATTTATAAAAGCTTAAAAGGAAAATTTCTTACATAATCCAATCAAAAGTTATTTTAGCAATAACCAAATTTGATGCAAATTGATGCAAAGATTAAATTTATTTTTGCATGCAAAGATGCAAATTGATAAAAATTTAAATTTAATTCAACTTAACACTTCATTTTCTTGCAAAAATTGTGACAAACCAAATTTATCTTGTTTGTTATTGTGTAAAACTGATAAAACATAGTATAAATTGATAAAAATTTAAATTTAATTCGATTTAACACTTCATTTTATGCAAAAAAATCGTAAAAATCAAATTTACCCCGTCTTTTAGTCTGTTACTGTGATAATACGCTGTATAAATCTTGTACTCACCTACTTTTAACCAGCAAACACCCTACCCTAGTTTTTTTCCTTGTCTCTAGTATAGTATCGCTTGAACGGAAGTTCTTCCCATTCTGTGTACTCTGTATAGGAACCCCTTGTGAAAGGAGGGAAGGGGAAGGAAAAGGGACTGATTGTGACCCCTCCTCTTCTTTCAATAAAAAGAAGAAAAACCAGGAGGAAGTATTCACATACTATCAACCAAAAAGGGTTATTTACATATCCATCAAGCCGCAGAATGGGAGTGAGGGATGACAAATAAGGTGTGCAATAAAGGCACGTGACTCATCTCTCCAGAGTGCACAAACATCATCAATTATGCGGTTTTCTCTGTCAATGAATGAAATCTAATTCTTAAACACACATTCCTAGCACGTGTTACAGATAGTCTTCGAATTTAAGAGCTGTAAATGATCATTTGTGCAGCTGCTTTCGTCTCATTTTGACACCTCGTTGCAAAAATAAAACAAAAATATTTGTAAAAAATCGGGGAAATGTATTTTTTCCCTATAAATAAGTTAAATCAGATTGTGTTTATCTATGTTTATCGTATGATAATTATAAAATTCAATGTTTTTATTGATTTGTTTTCATTTTTCCATATCAGTGTTTGTGTAGCCGAAGTTAAAAATGGATGGAAACGACACGAGAACAGGTGACGAGGAAACCCATGCCACAAGAATGATCATCTTTCCTCGAGGAGCCACAATTTTCGCGGCTGTTTGTGCAATCTGTTTCATCGTTATTGGAGTTTTAGGTGTGGTCTCAAAGTTAATCTAAATTTGACAAGTTTCCGGAGTAAACTCTGTTCTGTTCACGCAGTATCCTGGTTAAAGAAAAAGTTGTTTACAAAGTGGGGAAAGATACAAGGATTAGATAGATCTGTGTAAATCACAAACAGACAACCGAGTCGTTGATTGAAGCCTCTTGGGATGAGTAGTTGCATTTACTCGACTCGCTTTTTGCTCCATCAGTTTTCATGAACAGAGTTTTGCTTACTAAGAGCATTTTGCAGCTGTGATTATAATAAATAAGAAATTCATATTTTTTTTCTCGATTTTTTCGTACAAAAGGGCTTTTGGTTCGAAAATAAATTTTTAAAAAATGGGAAAAAATATGATTAATGAGGGAAGATTAATATGAATTTGTTTATTTGTGAGCGCAGCTGTTTTGTTACCAGTAAAAGAATTAGTCCGAAAAAGTAACTTGCGGTTTTGATATTTTCAGGAAACTTTATCACCATACTGGCTCTATCAAAATGCAATAAATTACGGAATGCAACAACAGCTTTTGTGATCAGTTTATGTGCTGCAGATCTCCTTTTCTGCAGTATTAATTTACCACTCATTGCTTCTCGCTACATCCACGAAGCTTGGCTGCTCGGAGATACGCTTTGCGCATTATTTCCCTTTTTTTTTTACGGAAATGTTGCCGTTTCCTTATTTTCTATGACAGCTATTACCATAAACAGGTAAAGATTTAACCATCCTAAATTTTTAATTTAAAAAAAATTTTTATTGATAATTTTTTTTTTTTTAAATAAAATCTCAGATTTATTTTGATAGCGCATAATGCAATTTACGACAGAGTTTATCAAAAGAGGAACATAGCTCTTATGATAGGCTTTGTGTGGGTCTTCAGTTTTGCAATGATGGCCCCACCGCTCGCAGGAATTTGGGGTCGATTGGGGTACGTCGCCGAGACCTTTTCGTGCACAATTTTGTCGAAAGAGGGCAAATCACCAAAAAAATTTCTATTCGTACTTGGATTTCTTCTCCCACTTATCGTAATTGTCGTCTCCTACTCTTGCATTTACTACAAAGTGAGACAAAGCCGACGAAACGTCACAGCCCACAGGTAAAATAACACACAAAAATTCAAAAACTAAAAACTAAATCGCGGCTTAAAAAATCTTTTACTTTTCTACAGTCCCTGCCCAACCAAATCGCACCAACGCAAAGACGACATACGTTTGACGCGGCTAATGTTCATCATTTTTTGCTCTTTCATCGGCTGTTACCTGCCCTTGATGTTGGTCAATGTTTTCGACGAAGATGATACTCAATATCCAATCATTCACGTCTTGGCCAGTATCTTAGCTTGGGCTAGTAGTTGTATAAATCCATTTATTTATGCGGTGATGAGTCGTCAGTATCGTAACGCCTATACACGATTATTATGCAAACGGAAGGGATCTAGATCCAGATCTACCAGCAGCAGTCGCTCTAATTCAGGTGAATAAAAACAAAAATATTTGTTAAAAAATAGTCTAATTAATTATATTTACAGGTAAAACGGGAACCACGGACGTATTCGCTTTTAATTCGACCAATAATGTGTGTAAAATGCAGGAAAATGGTAATGCGAAACCGCCTGCTCAAAATGTTTGACTCAATTTACCTAAAAATTTATAAGTGTAATAAAGAATAAGTTATATATGCATAGGAATACGAATAAGCTAAAAAGTAGATATAATTGCTACCAACTAGTCACTTTGATATACTCATATGGACAATGTCAGATTTGTACGGAATTTTTAGCCGGTTAATTTTGTACATACCTTTACAAATTTTTGTACTAAACAGATGATTCTTTCGCAAAAGTTGACTGATTGATGATCTTAAGTTCATTTTGATATTTTATAAAGATGTTTTGTATGCTTCAAATAAAGTGTAAATGATTTATATGAATTGAAGTTTCTCTTTTTCGCGTGTGACATCATAAAACCCAACTTTCTAACACTGAAAAAAAACCTGAGTAACTTAAACAAGTGATTTATTCATCTATCTCCTACTATATACACCACAGTTTCATTTTTCTAAGTAAAATGCTACTTTTTCAAACCTAAATAATAATTTCAGTGTCTCCCAATTCTTCATCGCTGGGCAACATTATTTTATCTCTGGGTATCAAGTCTTCGTCGATTAAAGGCAAACCGTTCTGTTCTCGACGATGAAGCTCTAAAAACGCTTCGCGGGTGGCCCAATCGTGCATTCTAGATAAAGAAGTATTTTATTTTAAACTTGATCCTTCATTTAATGATTTATTTATACCTGTAATCGGGATAATATCGAACGATAAAACAACCGCCTAATAGTGCCAAAGACAGTCCGGCAAACCAGGTAAGATGTGCTGCAAGTCGATCGTCGGTTTCTGATCGGTAGTCGTAGCCATAACTAACCCAATCCTAAATTAAAAAAATTATTTGGCATTAGAAACTATTTATTTAAGAAATAAAATCGAACTATACTCTTGGCACGACTTTTTCCTCCGTTTTTGGTTTGACCACTGGTTCGACGGCTATCGAAGTGTCCTTACTTTTATTAGATGTTGAAATTGCACGGATGTAATTATGCGAGCATTTTGGAATATTTCTGCACAATGCAGAAATACGCAAAATTCGAGGAGAGAGCATCATGGAGGACGCCATTTGCAATCTCTGAAATGGTTATGACTAAAATCTGGGATAAGGAACGACGGACAATCAGCGCCATCTAGTTTTAAACTTCAAATATGAACGGGTCCCTGGAAAAATTCCAACACCCCTTATGTATGGTCATTTAGTATCTTAAACCAGCGTTATCATGCTTTAATTATATAATAATAATAAATAAACAGTAAACAAAATTGGATCTTGAAATCAACTTTTATTACGCAAATTGTGCATTAATAATCCACGATTCAATTAAAAAAAAAGAGGGTGATTAAAAATATCAATTTTAGAAATGTAATTTATTTTAATGTTGGTGTTAATGTATTTAAGATGTTGATGCCTCCAATTCAGATGCTGGGGTCTCCGGTTCTTCGTCGTTATAAATGTTCTCTGCCTGCAATCAAAAATCACATTATTCAGCTAACTCTTTCCTTCTTTCACGGAATCACAAAAATAACTCACCATTTGCCAAACTTGCATGATGTTATCTTCTGAAACTGAACAAATGACCCAAGGTTCGTTTGGATTCCAAGAGAAATCCGAAATCTTTGCTGTGTGACCACCATGAATGAACTTAAAAATAAAATAAAATAAGCAAAAAGTTTAGTAAATATAAAATAAAAAAATCATGTGTATATTTACCAGGAGTTCTGGAGGTCCATCTTCAGCATCTTCTGCAGACTGCTCCTCACCAATTTTACTACAAATTAAAAATAATCGATTAAATAAAATAAACTTATAATTTTTAACATTTAATTCAAATCTTTTCACCTTAAATCCCAAACATGAAGTCTCCTATCAGTTCCACTCGAGGCCAGAATCGTTTCGTTATGCGGAGACCACTGAACCTGAAAAATCTCATCCTTATGAGATTCGAAGGAATGTAATTTAAGTTTCAAATTCCGCAGGTCCCACAAAGCAACTGTCTGTAAATCAAAGGAAAAAAATTTCAAATAAATCATTCGTACTCTCACTAAATCCTCAAAAAATATTACTTTATCAGCTGATCCTGTAGCCAAAATAAATTCACTATAAGGGTTAAACGAGAGACAGTTGACTTCAGCTGTGTGCGCGTCTACCGTGTGACTTGGTTTGCTCGTGTTATTTGATCGTGTGTCCCAACTGCAAACAAAAATTTAATTTTAGCACTTAATAATCGAGGTTTTACTGAGTACAAAACACTTGCATCATTAATTTCTGATCGTCAGCCACCGAACCAAATAAACTTTCATGAAGAAGGTGCCACGCTACATCCTCTACTACAGCCGTGTGCCCAGTGAACACTGTTTTCGCATCGATCACGCGATTCTCCCTAGGAGCCGAATTTATATCCCACAAGCAGATCGTCTAAAATTACAGTAATAGATTAGTCATGCAGTGTTTAGACACGTCTTACAGGTCTAGACACCCGTACGTGGTCATCGGATGCACTCAACAAATGCCCATTTAAATTCGGGTTCCACGAAAGACCGTAACCTTCTTTTTGATGACCGCGCAAACGCAAATCTGGTTGACACTCACCGCTGGGATCTAAACAAAAAAATTCATCATTAGAAATTTTTAAAAAAAATTATTTAAATTTTCTTTTACAAAAAAATTTAAATACGGTATATAATTTATTCATAAATTACCAGGTTTTGATGGATGTTTGGTATAATCGAATACAAGTACGTCACTCGAAGGTGTTTTTGTTGCAATGACACATGGATTTTGTGGCATGAATCGAGCTCGATTCACCTCGCCTTCGTGATTTATTTTAATCTCGATCTCGATCTTTCCACTCACCGAACCAAATCCACCAAACTCTAATAAAAGAAAAAAATATTTTGCATTATTAAATTGTATTTTATTTGATAAAAAAATAAAATAATACGAACCTCCTTTTTCGTTATCGTAATGAGAAGCATCAAATTGCGCATCCTCACTTGGTAATTGGACACTTGCAATGAGTAAATGATTCTGTTCGTCCGATGTATGTGTACCAAGAATGAGGCGGTGAATCGAGTAGTCTTTACCTTCGGGCCTATTTAAAGGAAAATTTTTTTGTTTTGTTTGGGTAAATAAAAAGTTGTATTTTTCCATGCTTTAATTAGGCTTATTTACCGAGTAACGTCAGGAAGCCATTGAGCAGTCAAACTGGGCCATTCTAACGCATGGGTCATGACCAAATCGTAAAGAAATGGCGTATTTTTCTTCCATATTTTGTACTCTTCGTTGATCACTCTTTCCTCGACGGCATCATCAAACGTATCTAAGAAAAAATAAGCAAAAAAAAATCATTTAAAATTTCACCATTTCGTAAAACTCACCCGGTCTAGTTTGTTTTTTACTGTTTTGTTTTGGTTTTGTTGTAGATGAAAAATTATACAAACCCGGTGCTTTATTGGAGTTCATCATCCAACGGGGAACATGGAATAAACAAAAATAAAGTTAGGCCTAATTTGAAGCACTTAGCACAATGAGAAAATATCAACCGGCGAACGTTACTAATGCAACGCTCAAATCACCAAAGTGATTCGTTTATTCGATTAGTCATACGTCATTACCTCCGTCTTTTTCCGTCATATTCAAATTACTCCTCGAACGTATGGTTTTTCACTTTTTAAATTGCCGATCAAAAAAGGTACAAATTATGAGCAACGCGCGAAATCGAAAAGACCGGAAATACGTCAACAAATGGGTGGAGACCTCTGCACGAGTTCTGCGGAACTAAAGAAATTAGACCCGGATCACTGATGCAACTACGAGATTGACAAGCGATTTTTCTTTTTTTTATTGCAAATAAAATTTCAAAAACTTACAAAAAAATATATAAATAGTATATTTTGAAAATTAATTTAGGGTTTAAGAGTTGGTTTCTTCAAATGATGGTAATTTGGGAGTATTTTATTAAGAAAGTCGAGTTGCAATATTTGTGGCTGCAAAAAAAATGGAAATTATCACATTAGTACATAAATACAAATTATAAATCCCATTTCAATAATTTATTACAGCTGGCATTTCTCCTTGAATCCTTCGACTACAATTTCTTCCATGAATGACAGTGTTTTTTGGTACGATTTCATCTGTGTTTATTTCGCACATTGCACCAATCACACAACCTTCGGTTAATTGCGTTTGTTTGCCAACTTTGCCTAAAAAAAATGAGAAAATATTTATTTAAATTCACTAAAAAGGAATAAATTTATTTTTGCTCTTACATTTTGATTCGAGAACATTATTGTCACCTATTTTCAACGATTCGCTGTCTGATGTTGATTAAGTGAATATAACACGCAAGTAATTTTTTGTGAAATAAAAATATTCAAAAAGGATACAGCAATCAACTTCGAAAATATTATTTGCTCCGATATACATAGTTTTCGGTTCCGTATCATCGGGAGTCAACCGATTAATTATTTGGGCTTGCTCTTCGATTAAATTATTTTCACCAATTATCACCGGACCTGCTTCTGCTATAATTCTAGCTCGGGGATGAATAACGGTTTTAATACCTATATGAGAATAATTAAAAGAATTAAAATTCGTAATTTATTAATTATGATATTCGTGTGATTTACTCACCAATCGTAATGTCACCTTTCAATTCGCTTTCGTTACAGACGACAGCTCCATGCGCAATATTAACCCTGAAATTATAAAATGTTTAGATTAAACTCAATAGAATAAACTAACAGAATCAATTTACGTTGATTTTTCAGCCTTTTCCTTCTGCGACGCCATGTTGTTATAATGAACAGCCGGTCAGGGTCATTCTGTGCATCCGGTAGAGACCAGAGACGAATGGAATTATGGGAAGACAAAATAACGCAGCGTTCGTGGCGCGTCTGGGATTAAATCGGATCGGCGCCGAAATTTTGAAATTTAAATCCTTATTTCAAACAATAATTTGCACGTACGTACTACAAATCGTCGGTTTAATTGTCATTTGTCTGTAAAAAGGTGAAAGGGGGTTAAATATTTACTTATTTTGTGTAATATTTCGTCATTTGTGATTACTCATAAAATCGCATCATGTGTAAGATCAAAGTTTGTAAATGATCTTCTTTTCTTATCTCTAGATAGAGACACCAACAGTGACAATCGGTAGGCGTATAAAAAATGCCGTACAATTTTAAGGGTAAACGGGCGCTAGTGACTGGTGCTGGTCAAGGTAAATATTCAATTCAAAACACAGGTCAAGTTCGGTATTTAATTCTTCAAAGTAAATTATAGGAATAGGGAGAGCAATTGCGATTAAATTGAATGAATACGGCGCTTCGGTAATCGCGTTAAGTCGAACTGAAAAACATTTACAAACTTTAAAGCAAAAAGTAAGAAAAATGCAATCATAATACAGTTGTAATTGTATATACCGTACGGTAATGATTAAATATTTTTAAAATTATATTTATAGCATCCAAACATTGAAATAGTATCCGTCGATGTCTGCGATTGGAATGCGACTAGAGCTGCAGTCGAAAACTTTCTACCGATTCATTTATTGGTGAATAATGCTGGAATCAACATTCCCGAACCATTTCTCGAAGTGAAACCAGAATCAATTGACAAGTAGGTATATTGGTATAATTAATTTAACTAATAAGCAAGCACCACACTGATCAAATTCTTTTTTTTTAGAGTGATGGATACCAATTTTAAAGCAGCAATCAACGTCTCCCAAGTAAAAATCATAATTCACGACAACAAAAAACGAGAGAAAAATTATTCTAATCTGCAATTCTTCCGATTTAGGTCGTAGCCAAGGATTTAATAGAGAGAAATGAAAAAGGTTCAATAGTTAACGTCTCATCTATAGCATCCACGCTTGCTTTTAATGAACACACGTCGTATTCTGGCTCAAAAGCTGCCATGGACATGGCATCTAAAGTGATGGCAATGGAACTGGGAACTAAAAATGTACGGGTAAATTTAGAAAAATTATTACAAATATTAAAAATATTAAATTAATTATATTCCTAGATTCGCGTTAATTGCATCAATCCAACTGTCATTTTGACTGAATTAGGAAAATCATTTTGGTCATCTCCAGAGCGCGTGGATCCATTACTCAACCGCATTCCAGCTGGACGTCTTGGCGGTAAATTTTTATACAAGTTATTTTTTTTAACTTAGAAATGAATGTATATATTTATTTTCATTTTTTTAAAATATATTTAAAAATTTTTTTTTTATTTATATTTTTTTCAGAGGTTGACGATGCTGTAAATGCCGTCGTGTTCTTGTTAAGCGAAGACTCTGCATTTATTAATGGCATTACTTTGCCTTTAGAGGGAGGTTTATCTTGTGTTGGAACTCGAGTTCCTAAAGCCTAGTGAGTTTCTATACAGCAATTTTTCATTTATTATAGTTTTTCTCCAATTTCAATCTATTGTGTAAAATATCTTTAAGCTTCGCCTTGAAAATGGACTGTGTACTTGATTGGAGAAAACACATGAAAGTTGGACTCTCATTACTTTTTTTCCTCATTTCAGACGTGATTTTGAACACTAATTCATCGATGATGTTTTCTTCCGGTGTGCAAGTGGCTTTTACGAGCATTAATATATGCCAGAAAAAGATGATGAATGTTAAAAACATTTTTGTAATCTGAAATTAATTGTAATTTTTATAATTAACGTAAAGAAATAAATTGAATCTAATTTTACTTACCAAAAAAATTGCGATGCGATATTCAGAGTGATTCAGAGTGATTCAGGAAGTTAGGAAATAGCTCTAGTTACTTTTTTCTGTCCTTTCCTGCATATTTTTAAAGAAAAAATAATAAATAACTGCATCATATCACACCAAACCAAATCCTTCAATGCATTGAATTTCAATAGTTACAAAAAAATTTGTACATACCTGGGGTTAAATATCACAAAAAAAAAAAAATGATTACACTATTGCTAAGTTACAGACGTCATTGTTACACACATTCCATCAAATTATTTAAAAATGACACATCCATAATCTTGAAAAATGAACATTTAGTTTAGATACACATAAATTTATCAGATGTTATAAATTCACTTAATATTAAATTTTTAATTAAAAATCTGACGAAAAATTGAAAAAGAAAAGAAATCAACTTCAACATGGCCACAACTATTTCTTCAGTTGCAACGATGGTACCTATAAATATGTGAGTTAATAGGGCTATAAATTAATATAAAGAAATATTCTAATAACATATGTATTTCTTGCAGGAAATTTGTTGCATGTTTTAACCCGTTTAGAATTTTAAAAAATTCTTTAATTGGAGACAGCGAGAACATCACAGCCCCATTAATTTTCTTGACCACAGGATTAGCTCCTTACATGGTACCGTTTGCTGGAGCGTTGAGTACGAGCCTCATCTCGGGTTGGCTCGTCGGTACATTTATTTTCTATTACTGTCGTTTGGATCACGTGTACAGAGTGCATTTAATCATGAGGACATATGCCTCTTTGAGGAACAACAACGCACAAATGTGAAGGAATTAAATGATTGAATATGATTGAAAATAATTTTAAAATTGAGAAAAACATCAAATGTTTGTTATTATAATATCGGTACCGTACTGAAATGTAAAATACCAAAAAAAAAAATAATGATTAATAATAATTTTTAAAGCTGATATTTTGTATTTATGAATTTTCTTATATGATTAATCCAGCACAATAATTTCATTTTTTGGTACAATTCTGGTCTACAGTAGTTTCGCACGTGGTGAGTTACGTAACTCGAAATTCTCTCAGCGTGGGGATTCAGAATAAATATATATTTATTATTTATATATCCCAGCTGAAAAAATTTGAAAGAAGTTCGCAAGTACCGTATTTGGCCACTTTTTTAAATTTTGCAAAGTTTTGCATATGTATATAAAACCCTGCAAAACAAGGCAGATCTAAATTTTTTACAAAACTTGCAAACTTTCGTCCAGGTAGTTTTTGGGTACGATTACACATTAAGCCGAATAATATGTTGTTGGGTTTTTTATGAATCCTCTCGACGTGGGGCGACCGAAAATCTAGGTCCAACCTTCCAAAACTGTGGGCAACAGTCCGAAAATCGCACCTGAAGATAGTGATTATCGATCGCGCCGAATCATACGTTGGGGGTATCAATGGAACCGCCTCATCGTACCGAGAATGAAAATCTGGGTCCCACATGTTGGGTTATGAATGAGCTAAACTTGTGAGTTAGGTAATTATAAGACCTGTGATGTGAGATTAATTACTTAATATTAGGATGGTGAGGGAGGCTACGGCCTAACGAGGGAATTATGGGTAATTTCAATTTTGTCCGTGAGCTGCGCCTCACTCTAGACTTTGACATTGTAAGAGCAACATGTACTTTATCATTATCTAGTAGTT
>JAQFZO010001157.1:0-17531 GCA_034695885.1 Geophilus flavus
AAATTTTTACACCCTATTGACCATGAGGTGTAATAAGGGTGTTTACACCTTTTTTACACCTTTATTTCTATGAGTGTAGTAATCGCAACATAGGAATAAAATCGATAAAAGTCAAGAATGCTTCACCCATGCCCATATTTTGAGCCAAAACGAAGTTTATATCTCATCAATGAGCAAGATATTCAAATATTAAAGTTAAAATTTCTATACATATCCTTATATTACAGTTTGTCAAGAACAAAACGTTACAGGGAGGGAGGGCATCATCATCTATTCGCCATCCCCCATCCTCAAGAAGGCGCGACGAAACAAAGTCTCATATAATCGTTCGTCAATCCTTTTAAGCCGTCTCGTTGACGATCGATGATGAAACGCAAACTGTTTACGCACATACAGACCGTCGTCGGTCTGTTCAAAGGGGAAAACGGTGAACAGGAGGTGTGGGGGTCGGGAGGTGTTTTTAGGGGGGTATGAGGTGGTTGAAGAAGTGTCTTCCATTGAGAAAGAGGCTGACAGTTGGGGTGCAAATGGAAGCCTTGCGACCCGCCCACCGTACCGCGTTCCGTCCCTTTGGCCGGGGTGTCTCTTGTGTGCGGGTTCAATTCGACGCCCCCTTCCAGGTGCAAGGCCTAGCAAGTCCTTATTTCAGAGGAGGGGTAAGGGCGGGGTAGGGAACCGTAGAAGGGGAAAGGAGGCAACCAAGAAATCCCACATTGTCACCTTACCAGACACTACCCCATGGCAATCAATTTGTTTTAATAGTGTAAACACCGCATAACTCGAGCTCGCCCGTTAGGCGTAAACTCCATTCTTCACTGCCATCCATCTATCTATCTATATCTGCCTGCCTGCCTGCCTGCCTGGTTTGCCTGCCCCAGCAAAGTAAATAACTTTTTTCACAGTTTTCTACTTCCGTCATTTTAGTTTTCCCAAAGTTTTCTTACCGTATCGATCCCTTGACCACACGCTCTAAAGTTTCACCTTGTTTTGTTCTTTGACGTTGCTTGGAACCTCGTAAAACTCGGGGTCCCGAGATCTGATTGGTGGGTCGGTGATCGATATTCGGCTTCGATTCTAAGATACTATATAATTTCAACATTTCGTCCCAAAGATGTCATCGATTAAAGTCTTTTTTTGACTTTAACGTTGTTAAAATGTGAGAAAACGAGTCATGAGAGTCGATTTTTCGTTTAAATGTCGGGTCGACTCTTTGAATTTCATTTGTCAATTTTTTTTTTTCATCTGAAATCGAAATAAAATGTCGATGTTTGACTATACAAACCTCTGTTTTCCCCGGAAATAAGGAAGTTAGGAATATTTTTTTACATTTTTTTGCATTATCTCAATAATTGATCGAAGAATACATATGTTTTTAATTTTTTTTAACTCATAAAATCGATTCCATAATTCCACGCCCAAACCATCAAACAACTTGTATATAACTTATTCATAATTTTTTCCCAGAATATTATCTTCAACTTAATTGAAGAAATTTACATTTCAATTTTTTAAAAAAATTGCAATTAGCTTCACATGAAAAAAACAAATTAATTAAACATTAAAAACAAAACTCCATTCCCACAATTCCCACAAAATCATATATAAATTCGAGTTACACCCACTTAGTTTTGCAATACATCAAAAAACGAGGTCAAAACTCACTCCAATTCTCTACAGAAACTCTAAAAACTCAGAAAATTGCATCATCACCCAAAAAATCCACACCTCAAACATCAAAAAATAAATCCATAAATTATGTTGCAACCATGACCGCCTCCTTCCAAACGGATTATGCGAAGAACCAACTAATCCAAACTTCAACTCATGGGCCATATAAGCAACTTATTTACCCAAACTGGTTTCAACAAAATTCCATATACTCGACTCATTAAACTTCCATCAACATAACAAAAGGACTCACCAGAAAAGGAGAGGAGAGAGGAGACACATAAAAAAAACTCAACTTCCTTGAAAAGATGAAAACATTAAAAAAAAATTAAACAAAAAAAGTACAAAACCACAGATACTCTTGAGCTGAAGATGAGTTATATCCTTGTTAACAATGCAATAGAGTAACAAATATTCCAAGTTGTTCAACAAGAAGGCATTTGCAGGGCCTTTTTCTGTGTGTGTGGGGCTTTGGTTGGTGTATTAGGCCTATTTGTGCTGGCTGGCTCTATTCAAAGAAAGCGGGGAGGTGATGGGGGACTCCCTTTTAGCAAGGTGTTCTCAATTTGTCCATTGTGGGAGAGACGCTGCTTGTGGCCTTCTGGCCAACTAGTCATCTGTTACTCATGACACCCACCCCCTCTTCCTCCCCCCTTCATAACACTCCCTCGGACCCTTACACCATTTTCCTCAATCTCATTCCACTCTTTATTTCCCAGTCCAAACATCATATTTCATCTTTTAACCTTGAAAAATACAATTTTTAAGTATGTTACGTTTTGATTGGTTAAAAAACGTTAAATTATGAGAAATAAAGAGAAAAAAACGAGATTCGGGCACCCGATCTATCACGCAGAGTCCCAGACGCAGGCGACATCACTGCAAACACCACTTATCCTCGTTAAACAGTTTTCTCTGCATTACTTCTGCTCATGCGCAGTGAAGGACCACCTCACCCCAATGTTTGCAGTGCAAACACGCGGGTCTCTAAGGGTGGAGAGTAGTGTGCTACGACCCCTACAGGTCACTACTGTTTACACAGTAACAAAAGGTAGCAAGATCGTTGAGATATCTTAACATTTGTCCGCTTGGTAAACACTTATCTGAGTGATAATACCGAAGAGATACGGCTCTCAAATTAGGGGAGATACAAGCCATCCAGTCACCCTCTGCACTCCTCGTTCCAAACCCCACTTTTTACCCCCACCACCCCCGTTCGGGGGTCCCCAGACTCGGGGTCTTTAAAGCAGATGTCGAGATTTATGTTCCGATATTCATCGATATCTTCAATTTACTATTCAGAGATAAAAAATTCAATTTAACAATAAATTCTAAAATTGTAAATAGTAAATTGTAAGTTTGGAATTTAGAAGAGAGAGAGAGAGAAAAAAATTTCCTGTCTTTGAGTTAAAAGTCATAAATTGATTTGTATGGGTGTCAGTAGCACAAATAATGACAAAAAGTTAATCCTCTGCATTCAAACTCGACTTAATCCTGTCGAGTGACAAACTCCACTTTGACATGCGCACTGGCATTTCAAATACCCCTCTATTAACATTACACAGGAAGTTTGAAGCAAAACCCCTGAGCCTAATCTGGATATGTATAAAAATATGAAAAAAATAATGATAATAGAGAGAAAAGATCAAAAGCCAACCGTTTTTGTTGTTAATCCTCTTTTTCTTATAAACGTTTTAGAATGGAGCCCTGGGTTCAATGGCATGCCGCAACCATCGTGTTTAATTTATGGCTCAAAACCGTAGCAAAACATTTCCCATTTTTCATCTGATGGATTTTTCACAGTGAAAAAAAAAATGATAGAGAATGATTATGATGGATCCACCATATTTGGACTAGTAAGCGAATAATGGTATGAGAACGTCCTTGCATATTATCGTATAACTAAACTGCCATCTTGCTACTTTATTACTCTCGATATCACTCTACATAATATGACATATCAGTGAATCTTGTTGAATTTGAATCTCCGCACAATCATGACCCTTCTAGATGATGTATTGGAAAGAAAGTTCTCTGGTTTTTCCGAGTCATGCAACACCTAACTGTGTGAAATCCTTTGATGCAAGAAAGGCAAAATGAGAAATTTACGTTCCAAACTCGCAGTCTCCGACACTCTTAAGAAATTTTTAGACCCTGTTTTGTTGGGCAGTTGAGTCTTTTGTTGCCACTCTGCAGCTGTACCTCAAAAGGAAGCCGCCTGGTGGACAAATGCTCAAGTTCTTGTCAGTGCACTCAGGCGGATGTCAACTTGACTATACAACTATAACTTGCCCTGCTTTCAAACTTGCAAAATATTTCGTGCGATACTTATTTTCGTCTCTGCAAATAATAACCCATAATGACAGTAATGAAATAAAATCACGCATTTTTGCGACAAAAGAAAAAAAAATACATAACACCTTATTCCCACACAATAACCTCGATAAATCATCCCAATCACGCGTTTCCGTCGGTTAAGCCTATTTTAAGCCTAATCTAAGCCTATTTTCACCCTCTTGAAAAGCTTTTGCTAAAGCATGGGATGAATACAGCTGAGAAAACTCGTCCCGGGGCAGCTTTTCACTCTCCACTCACACTTTCACCTTTAAATCATTGGGTAAAAAAAACACGAAACCAGAGACCAAGACCACGAAACCAAACAAACTTTTATACAACAATTTTTTTAAAAAAATTCAAAATTGGCGCCAAAAAATTACCAGACCATCCATCGAAAATCGCAGCAAATCATTTGGCAATCGCCCCTTAAATTCGGTGTTGATGAAAACCCCTTGAACATATTGTATGCACGCGGTAGACCAAAAGCCATGACTCCCCAGTACGCATGCGTAGTAAACGACGTGTCATTCGTCACCTCGGAGAAAAAGGAAAGGGGCTAGGGGAGGTTGGCTGCCCCTTTCGATATGGTGCTGCCCAGCACCGCCTAATGTCTGCCCCTAGTTTTATGGGGGTGGAGACAGAACGGCCCCCTCGCTCGCAGACCCACACCTCCATATTGGAACAGCCACAAAGGGCTCGTTGCTCGAGAAAGGGGATTTTAAAAAAAATACAAAAGGAAAATATATCATAAATTTTATTGCTTTAAGTTCTTATTTCACTAAACAAATGAGTTTTCTCTTTCTTTTCTTCTTTCTTAGAATGATTTAGGCTCAATATTTCTTTTTAAAAAATAGAGGGGAGAAAACAGGACTTTGTGGCCCATGTTCAGAATAGAAATTTTTTTTTTAATGCAGATGAGGGTATGTAGAATTAAGCAAACTAAACCCAACATTAACAAAACCGTATAAATAATTTTAATTTTATATGTTGACAAGATGATTTCAGAGTTCAGACCAAGGTTGCGCGACTGTGTAAGGATTGCCCATCCAGTTGTTACTCCAACTTCCGGTAAATGATGCATGGAGCGATGCGCATAGGTGTTTTTGTGACGTCATAAAAACATAAATACGAAATTCCATAGATTTTTGTGTTATTTTGAGTTATTGCCAACAATCTATGTGAAAAATGATAAAAAACATAATTTTTCATATTTCTAATATGTGAGAAAAAAAAAATTGTCGATTAAAGCATTTTACCGAAAGTTTGCGAAACTGTTCTGACGGTTCAACCTTATGAGAATCGTTTAACCTTGGTTCAGACTGATTTATTTACTGTTTTAAATTCATAGGAAAACTCCTTAAAGTGATATGCATTGGCAAATGACATAATATTGCCTCCTGGTAACAATTTTGATCACTAAATATTTTACCCTAACTATTTTGTACTATAATTTATTTTATTCGAATTTTTTGATTAAAAATTGTATTATTATCATTATCATAATTTTTTACCCTTGTTATTTCATCCCAAAATGTATATTTCTACCGTTTGACAGACAAATGACAAATTTTGTAACTGAAGGTGACCTCTAAACTAGTTTCACCCAATTTAATAAATTAGCTATTTTATAATTTTTATGTAATAAAATATATTTAATTGAATAATTTCTGAATTTGTTGCATCAAGGAGTCATAAAAGACGGGATTTATTTTTATATACCCACATATAAGATGATTAAAGTGCAATTCAGTGACCATATGGACACAATTAGTGACCACAAATTACTTTCCCCGTAATAGCACACCAACCATATAGGAGCAAGGATGTGACTGGTCATTCGGTTTGGAGATTAAGGCCCCTAGAATGTGTTGTTGTTGTTGTAAAGTCGGGGTTAGCTGGTTTGGCATGATTCACAGTCAATTATTTGCTATGTCAAGGGTTGTGTAGAGTTGGGAGAGTAAACCCGTGAACCAGACTGATAAATATTTAAAAAGTTTGCGGTCATAAAAACGTCCAAAAGTACGCGAGACCACCTAAGATGTGGTCAAGTTCCCACTGACCCTCATCTTCATAAACATATACCATTGCAGCAAGGCCAAATGTGAGTTCATTCAACACCATCATTTTATTGCTACTTTTATTAACACCTTTTTTTTAAAAAAAAATAAAAATAAAAGTTAAATTGTTACCTTGTATTGATGCATCATTAAAAAAGTTTTTTTTTTGAATTTTTTGAATTTTTTATTTTTTTATTTTTTGAATTTTGTATATATTGGAATTTTCAATTTTGGGTTATAGTAAACATTGTAAAATGTGTGAGAGTTTTGTATAAAGGAGTTTGATAAAATCGAGTTGACTAAATGCCTTTTTTGGCGTTAAATGACGGGTGAAGCCATAGAAAATGATCATTTCTACGCAAATTGAAGGATTGTAAAGCGAACTTAACATTCCGAGAGGGGAGGGGTTTGACTGAGCTAACTTCCGGTTGGATCACAACCGTCGTCTAATGTCACTGCATCCAAATACTCTTAATACTCCTATTTACAAGTCCAACGACAAAGAGCAAACAGTAAACAGCGTAATCAACGCGTGATAATACAAGCAAACTTTAACTCACCAACTTTTTCCATTGGACGATTCGATTAGGCTCGATTTTCCCACCGGAAGTCGATACAAAATGAGTTTATTCCCTGAATAAATAAATGTCATTAGAGTTTTGTATGATTTATCGATTGATTTTGGGTTATAGTTTATTCTTACAGCTCGGTCAGTAGGTGTTTAAACGTGATATCGTGATATAGACTCCCGTGTCGCGGAGATAAAACTTTTAGGCGGCCATCGCGATACGGCGCGGGTGATATAATGGATGATTTGGCCCGGGACATTCGCGAAACGAAAACTATGAAATGTGTGCGTCATTCTTTTTTCTTTTTTTTTTTCAGTCCGGTTTTTCACACAGAATGTTCAAACATTCCTTTCATTTCGTTACGCCACAATTAAAAACGTCGTGAGACGTTTTGAGGGTGACACATTCTTCGCTTTTCGTTTTCGCACCGCCTCTTGACTATCTCCACATGTCAATGCAGCAGGGTTGAAATTCCCGTTTGAGTTAAAAATAAAATCAAACCCCGAATCATGTACGCCCATCGCACGATTAATGGTGCGAGAAACGTGCGATAAATAAATGAAAATATACGTTTCTCCCGAAACGAACGATATGACACACCTATTTTGACGTTAAATTTCTAAATTCGCTATAGAGATTTAGTCGTGCGCCCGCAACGAGCTGACAACGACATAAAAATAAATAAAACGACAAACAAATTGTATTAAATTAGCAACCGATAAATTTTAACTTAGTTTATAGCGTTTACCGTGACTATTCTTCACGTGTGCAAGTAAAAAAAAAAAAAATTCAACTTCAATTCACTCGCATCGAACACTTGTCCACCCACAAGAAACCGGTCGCCGTGTTGTGGGTGTAGGCAGGCGGAGAAGGGGCCGGACTGGGCGGGAGGGGGTCAGGAACCAAGGCGGGGGAGGACACACCCGTGGTCTCGCTAAAATCAGTCAACCGAGAAGAGAACCAAACCCCGTTATAACCAAATTGGAGTCTCTACAACTATTTACGAGTGTTTAAAGGGCTAGTTTCGCTTGTAAATTAGAGAAAAAAATAGAGATAAATAAAAAACAGAGGGCAAAAAAACAGTTAAACTGTGAAAGTGACATCTTGAGTTGTGTTTGGGAATGATTTCTTACTTTGTAATATTAGATGGGTGTGAGTGTCCCTTGTGAACCAAAAATACTTGTGTTTCTTCTGGACGTAACAACTTAACTTGTCTGAAAGTGGAGTCTTGACAATCAAATGTCCTTTTCCCGGCATTCCTTTAACTTGGCATCCTGAGGTCTGTTTTTGGCCACGCTAACAGACAACCGGGATCAATCAAACTGTCCTCTAACTAAGGCTGGACCACGCCTTCCCGTTAGTTGACGATATTTCAACTTCAACAAAATTATTCCACATAAAAGAGAACCGAAACAAACGCATTTAAATACGTCTCGACTCGACAGAATAAAAAAATTAACTCATTTCTTCACTTGCCACTTTTGAAAAACACTGATAAACTCTTTACAAGTGTCTTTAAATTGCGTAAAACGTACGTACGTAATAAATATATCCTATTTTTATTATATTGACCGTCTAAAAGTTATTTATTACTTTATTCACTCGCTCATCTCTGCAGGATATGACAGATGAGCAATTAGCGGTAAATTTGCCGTATAGAAACGTAACAAAAAACGAGATTTTTTTTCCTGTTTTGTTGCTTAGCACCTGGTGATGTGACGACAGTATCAGGATGTTTATTGTGTGGAGACACAAGCTTGAAAAAAAAATAACGCTCAAATTTTGACATGAAATGGATTGATATGCTGGAAAGCTAAAGCATCACCCGAATGCGACAAGTGATCCTTTTTAAACTGGTAATAAATTGCCCGTTCCATTAAAAAATTTAATTGGCGCTAAGTTTTCACTAAATCCCCCCATGAATAAATGACACCATCATGAGTCAAGTTAATTTTATGTTTTGACAAGTTCTAATGCTTCACATGTTTGCACTTGAGTATTTTTTTCTCCATTATGGAATGTTCGCTCGCTCCCTTCACTTGAAACAGACCGAAAGCACTGAATTAAACGCTACTACCAACTAAAATATAACATGACTCCTAAAACATTAACTAAAAAAGTAGAAAAAAAATTGTTGGATGAATGTCAAACACTTTACCAAACTTGGATCACATGACACGCACCTATTTATCACGTCTCCATGTAGATTTTGGGCGGTGAATTGTGTACTGGATACAACAACAAAAAAATAAAAAAAATTTTTTTCAAGTTTTAAAAACTTTTATTCCAAAAAATTGTAATTGTCAATTCATGTTAATAAGTCATCCATTGACATAGACAATGGTATTTTCAGAAAAACGTATATTTTGTTTTTCAATATACAAGCGCACTTTACAAATTTTTTTTCCAATGATGATAATAATAATAATAATAAAAATAATAATAATAATAATTTTTCTTGTTGATGTTTACTGACCATACAAATCATTATAATTAATTCATATTATGGCCATGTTGGAATCAAGTCATCAAAATAGGATTATTACAGTAACATTAGTATAGAAGAAGATGGTTTTGTTATCATGTATATCCAGATATCTCGAAACAATATTATTTTTTTTTTTTAAGTACGTACTTCATTCAAAAGCTCGAATTCAATCATGGACTAGTTGTAAGTCTCAAAAACACGAAATAAAATGATTATCAGAATTCAAAACGAGAACAGTTGTACAATCTCACTGCCAGATAAAAGAAATTTATTGAGAAATAAAGCACTCAACAAGACATATATTTTTGAAAAATAATTTATTAATTATTAATTTCCATTAGTGAATGAGGTGAGAAAAGTTTGAGAAGAAAATAATGTTAAAAATTTTAAAATTAGCTTATAAGTACACCATTTAATATTAATTTTCATTTTTAAAAAAACAAAATGAAAAATTTAAAAAAAGATATTTTTTTGAAAAAATGAAGAAAAATCCCCCAAAAATACCAAATTCAATACAGTTTACTTAATTTCTAGTTTTTTTTAAATTTACCAATAACACACATACAATTGCATTACGATAATTAAAATAAAAGAATTTATACAACATGATTCAATGCAGACATTCAGCCATGTTTAGGCTTTTCTATGATAAAAAGCATTAGCGTATAATAAAATAAAAATTTTGTAATTCGTTATCAGAGAAAAAAATTGTCAAAATTACAAAAAGTGGGAATAAGAAAAAGATTGTTTTATCATATTTAGGAACCTTTTCTCTTTGTAATAGTATGATTATTTAAAAGTAACCATAAAAATTGCTTAAAATAGGAACAATCTTCTAGCCTTCATCTGGCAGTGAGTGCAACAAATTCCAAACAAGTCCAGTTTGATTTTGTGGTACCACCGTACAAAATTAAAAATCAAAAACAACACAAAAACAAAATTAAAAAAATTAAAATTAAAATAAAAACGAGGTACAACAGTTATTAGTTAATCGATACGAGATTAAAAGGGTCAAAGGTCAGTGAAAAAGATTACAACTAATTACTTTTCATTTCGGTACCGTTTGAACTGCATAAAAATAACTTAAACGCACGGTGTTTTAAACCAATTTGATGATCTCACAAAACATTCATCAAAATAAACAAAAAAATTAAATTAAAATTTACTCACCAGTTGGCGTGTTCGTTACATTTAAAGCAAGCAATTGGCACAAATATTTTTTGACGTCATTTCCCATTGTGTTTTCATCAAATTATTTCAAAAATTTATTTCGTTTCTGTTCTTTAAGTTCATTTTATGCAGTTTAAACCTCGGAAATTTTTTTTTTTTTCAAAATATAAAACAAAATCAAAACCAAACAAAAACAAAAAACATTTTTTTCTATATTATATTTATATATTTATATATATAGAAATAGTCAGGAACAATTTTTGTTTACAAGTCCCCCTCTACCACTTCCGGTTCACACTTTTTCTTGATTGTTGAAACTGTAGCTATAGTGATCGTTAACACATCAGTTCCTTTTTGTCGCTCGCTTTCAATGTTCATTACATAATTTATCAGTTTTTCCGAAACTTGGCACACAAGAACTTTTAAAGAGTATTTCCTGCTTTTGTTTTTTCTCTTCAAATTTTTTTTTTAAATGTTAATTTTTCAAAGGAAAAAAAATTTAAAAAAGAAATAACGATAATAAAAAATATGCAGCATAAAATCATTCATCCTACCAACAAATGACGTCATTTGCAGCTCGCACTCGGTGTTGATTACGGTGAAAACAGTTTTTTGTTTAACTTCAAAGTCATAAAGTTTCACTTTTTTTTAAAAAATCACCAAAAAATCAACCAAACTCACAACAAACTGGCCAAAAACTTGGATCCAAGCTGTAAAATCTTGCAATAACTATAAAGAAAATAAAAAAAACAAAAAACAAATGATTAAATTTTATTTCACATAGAAAAACTGAAAATAAAGTGAACAAAAAGTGTGCGCGAAACATGGGGACATAGCGGTATGACAGAATGACACACCTCACTTTTTCATTCCCTCTGGAAATTACTTCCACCTGACCAATGACAAACTACACTTTCTTTTAACCAGATGCCTACAGTAGACCCAGCAAAAACCCCAAACCCCCAATCCCCCATCATTGGCAAGCAACCAACCCCTCAGCATGCTCGGTTAGGCTTCGAGTTGATGCCACTGGACCTTAAAAAGCAGCCAAAGTGCCATGAATGGACCGGGACCATCCGAACCCTTACGAGTAATGACCATCCCTCTGGTGGTGCTCTCCACAACTAACTGCTCCCTATAAGCCTATTATGTCCAGGCTGAAGCCTCCCAAAAGAATCCTCGAGCAGTTAGAGCTTTGACCATCGGCTCACAGCACTGTCCTGGGTGCCAGAGTCAAAAAGGAACCTTTCCAAAGGGCAAAAGGGGGAGACGGGACTAAAATCCCTCTGTGTTACAACGGGGAAGGACTAACTAATAAGCCTAACGAGGTTATAAGCTGAGGGGAAAAGGAAGAGGAAGGAAGGAAGCGAGTGAGTCTGAGAAAGACATGTGGCCAACTTTGTGGTATTCGAGCGTAACCAAAGTAGGGGTTGTTCGAGGAAACATAATGGCCACTCCTTCTTTCCTTCTACGGTATGTTGTCTTTTATAGGGTAAATAGGACGCTGTTTTTGGTTAGGATGTATTTTCTCCAATTAAAAGTCGGTCGAAGTGAAGTTGCGGGTGAGATCAAAGGGGTGGGGAAATGGGAGTTGCAAGTTGGGTTTAGTTTTGCACTGGAAATTGTACACAGGTGTCCCGCGGGTGGTGTTGAAAGGGCAAAACGTTTCATTTGCTGGACCCCCTGTGGAAAACTAGGGGCTTTTCAAGCTAAGGGGTTGTAAAAAAGGAAATCTACATGAGTATAACATGACCCAAGACGTTGTTCGCTTGTCGTGAACATAAATTTCACGAGTAAATACATAGGAAAGGAAAAAAAAATTGACATTGTGCCAATTTTCAACCTGTGAGAATTTTTTCGTCTGGTCAATTGTGAAGTAACTATGCAGGAAGTTAAAGTTGCGTTTTGGCGCTATAAATTCTTATTATGTGATGTTATTTTTATCATTTTTTTTTCCAAATCATATCCAGGAAAAGCAAAATAAAAGACTTTTATACCGTAAAATGATTTGCTCCGAACAAACAAATTCATACAACTTCGTCTCATCCCACACTTTTAAAAAGTCAAAAAAATTTTCCCACCCAATTTTCATACCTTTAAAGTGAGTTGTCACCATTTGACCATAACCCATGTGGTTAAAATACCTCGAAAACATAACAAAAGATGGCCCACTAACTTCACAAGACCCGCTCGGGTCCTTTTGAGAGGGTTTAAGGCCCTAATCCCACCATTGACTCGTTAGGCAAAATCCCATTCTCACCGACAACCTTCGAATACCACTCAAACCAAACATTTGCCTAACAAACCCCAAACTAGAGTTAAAATTCTCAAACTCAGATAAATCTCGGGGTAAACGTAGTAGTTGAAAGGAAATAAAGTTTCCAGTCAAATGCCCATTTGTAACATATCTCGGCGCTACAGTAAAGGTCCATGCCCTTTCATGAGTCTCTATAGATAAAGACCTTTGCGGTGGTACTTTGAAAACCCCAGGGGATACAGTCAGCCCCGCGGAGGAGCATTTAGGCCATGGCGGGGGGTACCGTTTCCCCCTTGCCCCTCGCTTTTACCTCGTCACGAGCATTTGAGCATGCGCAAGGGAGATAAGGCAGTGAAATAATAAATAAAAAAGATGTCTGATCGACATGGATTGCATTTTCATTAAAATAAATCGTTCAATTGATGAAAAAGTTTTAATAAAATAATAAAAACCCACCTGCAGAATGATGAGTGGATTTGCCATGCCCGTGTACATTTGAGAGCGTCGACTTCCGGTTAGTAATGACGATGAAAATTCAATTATACTGCATATTATAACGGCAAGCAGCGGTACGTTAAATCACTTCATTTTTTTCTTCCTTTTTGTAACTGTTCGTATCAAAATCGTTCGTATACAAATCCGTTCCGTTTCCTATTGGCACTAATTCTAAATCTTTTTTCCATGGAGGAGGAGGAGGAGAGGGAGAAGGGGAAAATTAAAAAAAGAAATTTAACGTTAAAATTTAAAAATTAAAAATTAAATTAAAATAAATTTAAAATTATGTCGCCAAATTTCGGTTTTTCTCAAATTTTGTTTCACAACTTTTTCTTTTTTTTTTGCTTTTTAGTCCGTGAAAACGGGCTCACCCCCTAGCAACAGCAACAACAAGATGGCCACCGTCAGTTTTCTTTCCCTTTGTTTTTGTTTTTTTCTTATTTATTATTATTATTATTTTTTTTCCATTTCGTTCTCCGAGTTTTGTTTTTTTGTTTTTTGTTTTTTTTTTGTTTGTTCTAAAATTTTTCAGTTCCATTTCAATCCATCGTAACCTCTTCCTGCATCGGAAGGAGGCACCAGTTGTGGGTAGAGGGGTAAACACCGTCATTTAGCGTCGATAGCGTTGGTTGCCTCGCTACCGGAAGCGGGTTGCTGCGTCAGCGGCGGCGTGTTGACCGACGACGGCGTGCTGACGCTAGGCGGCTCGCTCTGACTATTCTCCGAATCGGAACAGGAATCGGAACTACCTTTTTTGCTGCCGCTGCCGTTGTGCGTCTTGACATGTTTGCTCAGATGGTCACTTCGCATGAATCTCTTATTGCACACGGGGCAGGCAAATCTCTTCTCTCCAGTGTGCGTTCGCAAATGACGTTGCAGTTCATCCGACCTGGTAAACCTCTTGCCGCAAAACAGCCAGTTGCAGACAAAGGGTCTCTCGCCGGTATGCCAACGGAGATGGGCTTTCAAATGTGAGGTTTTACCGTACACTTTACCACAGCCCGGGATGTGGCAGCTGTGGATGTTCTTCTTTCGCAGATGGGCGCCAGCCGGCCCCAAACGTTCGGCCTCTTGGCAGTTGGGGCAGTCGCACGTGGCCCTTCCCGTGTACCTTCGCTGAGACCGCGGCGAGGGAACCTTGTGCATCGACAATAAAAAATAAATAAAAACAAAATAAGGTCAACATAAAAATCATTCCAATTAATTTAATTTAACAAAACAAAAAATTTCGTTTCTTAAATTTTTTTTTTAAAATTTTTAATTAATTGAAAAAATGTATAAAAATGAGAATCGTATGATGTGCTGTTCCTGGTGTAGGCCATTATAAAAGTCTAGTGCATGCTAATTTTGTTATCTATCACTTAATTTGAAGGCCAAAGTCATTTTGGTGTGAAAAAAACGGTAAATTTAGTGCGCTAAGTAACGCAAGTTTGTTGTTGTTCTTTTTTTTGGGGGGTTTAATATCAGAAATATAAATTTACTTATTTTTTTTAAAAAAGTAATTATTTTCTAAATAAGGATCCGATGATTGAAACTTTGAATTAAATGTTCAGACGTTTTTCCACAAACTTCTTGGGTGTATATTTCTCAAAAAACCAATTTACGAATTTCTAAGATAGTAATCCCAGAAAAATTGTCTAGAAGGAAGTGCCTGGAGCCAATTCGAGCCCTCAAAACATCTGTGTTTTACCCAATTTCAGACACGAGAGAGAGAGAGAGAAAAAAAGTGAAATCCTGAAAGGGTTAAATCCGTTTAACCTCTAATTTGAAAATTTTCCTCTCAACTTTTTCTCTCTTCCCCCATTACCATAATAAAACCCAAAACCAAACATGGAAAAAAATCCCAAATTTCAAAATAAACACAAACGTGAAATATCATCTCAAAATATTTTTCCAAACACCCAACCCCCATCCCACCCTTAAAAAAAAAAAATCAGGAATGCATATGAATGTTCGTTAAAAAAAAAAGTGTAAATGGCTCAGACATTTTTCCCAACGCCATTTTTTATCCCTGACTTAAAAATCATTTGTTAACGTTGTCATTTAGGTGCAAAGATGCGGCTCCAATTTCCTAAAGAAAAACTCAGACAACATTTGTCACTTTCTTATTCATCTTCATCCGTCCTGACAAATATCCATTTCACCAAAATCCCTCATTAACAAAACGTATAAATATAATAGCAACTTACTTTATCCCTTTGCTGACATTGTAGCAACAGTCCCGCCTTTAAAAAATAAAAATAAATAAAAATATTAAGAATAAAATTTTAATAAATTTTTGAAATTAATTAATAAATAAATTACTTGTGGTAAACTGGGTTGACTCATTCCAAACGGTCCCGTCAAAGGAGAGCCAACGGTCTGCGCAGATGGTAACATGGATTTGTACGTGTCTTGCAAGAGATGTTGTCCAGAAGACAAAAGATGCGCCTGGGTGGGACTGAAAGGGTGACTGAGCGCCGTGTAGTCAGAACCCGAGTAATTACTGGGCAACTGGGAGTGCATGCCGGAGAGACCAGGGGTGGATCCGCCGACGTCGAGCCAACCTCCCGCTCCCGTGCTGCCCGCATGGATGTCCCACCAAGTGGAGTTGGACAGGGTGTTGACCGTGGAAACTTCGGTCTTGATTCCGGTGTGCGCGCCACTGGCCGCCATGGCGTTCAGGGTCCAGCTGTGATAGGGGTCGACTCTGGAGTACATGGTACTCATGCCAGCAGAGGACAAATGAGCCGTGTCTCCGTGCGCCTTGCCGAGCAAAGCCGCCTGCTGATTCCCGTCCACTTGGCCTCCCGTCTGATAAAACAAGTCTCCGGCAGAGGGATAGGCAGAAGCGCCACTGCACGCCGACGTGACACTCACGCCGCCCGCTCGTTGGTAATTGGACAAAGAGTTGCTGTTGCTCAGTCCGCTCACGCGTTGCTGACTCGAAGTCAGTGGCAGAGTCGTGGCGACTGAAGTTCCGCTAGCCGTAACTGCTAAGTTACCTTTCTTCCACGGATGAAACCCTTTACCGACAGCTGCGTCTGCCAAAGGTGGAGGACTCTTGTTGGACAGTTTGTTACACTGAGCAGCCAACATAGCTAGCGGGGTACCCCCCAGCCGACCGTGGTCCTGCAAATAAACAATCCAAAAATCAATCAATCAAACGAACATAACAATAGCATCTTCATGGTTTCGCATCAAACCAAACTCTTCCCGCCCGTTTCTTCTTGCTCATTCAATGGTCAATGGTGCTTGTTAATTCTGATGAAACAATTCTTTAGAATTAATTAATTAATTAATTAATCAATCAGGTGAGTTAAAGAGGTTGTTCATTTAGCTGCTACAGTTTCTTTATACCAACTTTTTCTTGTTTTTTTTTAAAGTGTGATGGAGGGGTTGGGAAATGACACCCTCAAACCCAACCCATCCTCCTCCCACATGGAGCTAATGGGAGCTCCACTCCTATAACTTAGCTACATTGAGAAGGTCATTTTCTTTGACCCCCTCAAGAGGGTGTTGTTGCTAATGATTTTACAGTAGTGCTATAAACTCAAGGTTAGGTTTAAGTGTGTAATGCTAACAAATGAACAGTCGAGTGTAAAACTAGGCCTCAATTCAACAATACAGGAGAGAGAGGCCAGGCCAACAACCAGAAGAAAAAGAAGAAAAATCTCCAAATTTTTTTCTTTTACAACAAAGACTTAAAAATCCAAGAAAATCAATTCTTTTTTTTTTAAAAATAAATTTTCTCTTATTTTTTTTCTTCTCCTCTCATTAGAATGCCAAGCTTATCTCAAGGTATTTATTCATTGTTTGTAAGTCAATTGTTCTTCAACAACATCTTGGAAAAACACATTCTTTGTACACACTCATTTTTTGACGCGTTATTAACTGTAATTTTTTTGTCAAAATCTGAGGGATGAGATCTCCCTCAACTGAACTCGGTACTGCTACAACACAGAGTAAAAAAAAAATTCCCCTAAAAAAAAAAAAAAAATTGGGCGCCAGTAGTTTTTGAAGATGATACCAGTGATAATTAAAAGGATATTTGATTCCCAAGCCAAAGAAAAGGAAAATTTATGGCAGTAAGAGTGCGCAAATGAACAACATCTCACCCATAGTACCAGGAACCACGGCAAACATGCGCACACACACTCACACAACACACACAGAGAAAACTGTAAGTTATATATATAAAACAGCAGCTGGTGGATTGAAAGTTGGAATTATTTTAATTTCACACAGCATGTGGTTCATAGAAACCGATAAATACGATAATTACATTCAAAAACAATTTTATTCTACCACATTTTGTCAATTTTCCCATTTAATGTCTTTTGATGAAGCCGATTTGCGATCAACAACACCAAAAAAACGAAAAAACTAATAGTTTAATTTCAATTACAATAATCAAGATCCAAAGTTCCCACTTTTAACTCCCATTTTTCCATCATTTCCTTCCAAGTGACACTCGCAGTCGACGCAAACGAGGTACAAACATCTCGAGG
>JAQFZO010001158.1:0-17523 GCA_034695885.1 Geophilus flavus
AACCGAGAAAAATAAAAAAATTTAAAAGAAATATCGAAAAACGATCGACCGGTCGAAACTCAAAAAAAAAAAAAAAAAATTTGAAAACGGTGGTGACGATTACGTCACTCTGTGGTCGAAATGCACACAAATGGGATTTAAAGGTTATTCTTTTTTAAAAAGAAAGAGGCATTGCCACGAGCTTATCGAACCGAAACATCCGTTTTTTGCCTTCTTTCCTCTTTTCACGCAATAGGATTACACTAAAGTGCACACTGCACGTGGCAAGTGCGAAATTTGCCCGTCGTCGACAAAATCGAGATCAAATCCTCGTCAAAGTTTTGCTTTGATTCCCCGACACGTTTTCGATTCGTGTTTTCCATTTCGGTCTTCTTTCCGAACTCGTAAAATTCTTGGATCGCGTTTTCGGATCTTGAGTTGCGTTGCATCGAGTGTGAATGCCAGTGTGAATGTACCTTTACTTTTGTCTTCGACTTATTAATAGAGAGAAAAATTTCTTCTTTTTCCCTGGGATCGACGAAGAGAATCAAAGAAACGAGGAAAAGGTGAGTGGATAAAGAATTGCCTTCATTTATTATCTCGAGACACATACGAGACGCCAATGTCTTGCCATCTCCAACACTGATGAAGATGAGTAGGGGTTTAGGAAAAACTTTTTCTTTTTCTTTCTTTCTTTTTAGGTCTATTCATTAAAGTACCCTCGAGATTCGAACCCCACCCACGATTAGCGAGATGAAATGCTCGAGGGGGAAAATGGATGAATCCGCACACACACACACACACACACACACACACACGCGCTCGCTCGCATCACACGTAAATGGACTCATTTCGATGGTTTTCGATGAATTAGTCCATCAGAAAAGCAGTGCAGCCGTCGCCGAGGCACTTAAAAGAGTGGGATGGGCACCCACATCGCTCTGTAATTATCACGCCCAAAATCACCTGTAATGAGGTTAATAACAAAGCCGGTGCGATGCGAAAACAAAATTGCTGACGCCGGCACGTGCAGACGAAAAGAGAATCGTGGCAAATTATAAATCCGCCGGAATACCAATCACTTTTACTTTGACAAAAACCGACCGCCACAAAACGCCACGGACTCTCCATCTCGACCGGAAGCAAACGTTCGATCGACTGAAAACGTCGTGCAGATCTGAGGGCGTTCCGATGCCACTTCCTGTCGAAATCTGAGATCCAAAATGGGAGGGATGCCTAAAAACATTTTCATCTCATACGTCCCACCCCACTCGCCATCCTAAAAATTCATACCCTCCAACCGACCGGAAGTGAGCATTTAATCGACTCGAAACGTCGACATTGTCACGTCATCTCCCGTGAAAGCAGTTTTAATGCCTCTTCCGGTGGCGTTAGACTCTCCCTCCCAAATTAAAGGTACGCGCCATCACCATTCACACCCGAGAACCGGAAGTGCCCTTTAAAACACCTCCAAACGGAGCTCGTTCGTAGTTCGCAACGCCCAATTCCAACAAACAACATTTAGCCAGCCGAATGTGGTTTCGGTCCATGAGACGCATTTGCATAGAAATTGGTTAAGCTTACCCGAAGCGGAAGAGAGCTTTCGAATTTCCGCAAGAGGATTTACATAAAACCGGACACGCAGCGATACCCACACCGTCGCAAACATTTTTTTCCTCGTCACGACCCCGACACCCCGAAGGTCAAACCATTTAATTTCCCCAAACTCAAAAGAGTAACTTTAAATCAAAGTCCCTCATCGATTATCCATTATTTGGTGACGCCCCCTCCTCCCCTCCCCCCTACACATCACATCTGACCTTTCGCGGCAACCGACATGAATTTTCTTCGCAGCCTTTTAATTATCACACGCACTTTTCAAAAAACTAATTAACAAATTTCAAAATAAACAACATCAAATAGTTCGTGCGATGCGGTATCGACTTTCGGAGACTTCCACGACCCACTTTGCCTCCATTATCGAGCGACGATCGCGGGGAAAAAAGACAAGAACGATTACGGAAGAAACGGAAGAAAGAAAAGAAGTTTAAAAAAAATGTTACAAATGTTAAAATGGTAGTGAACACAGCGCTAAATGCTTTTTTTCTAAGTAGGCCACTATTCTCATTTTCTGCGCTGAGTAATGATCTGTGACTCGAGAAATATCCAACCACACTTTTACCATTCATTCTTTTGGAGATGCGCCAGTTTTGCTTCCATCACGACACTTTTTAACGAAATCTCCTTTTCTTTTACTCATTTTTTCACAACGACCGAAAATCTTTTCATCCGTTGCGGCTTTCCTCAAGAAAACGTGCGATTTTTTTTATACGTTTGGGTAAAAATCGTATATAATCGACGTATTTTCACACTCGGATGAAATTCAAAAACATTTACGAATGAAAAAGAAAATGATGGAATTCAAAGTACGTAAAATTAAGTCTGTTAAAAATGAGACGCATAACAGAGAAGTATAGCGTTGTTATCAGAAGCCGCTTTCTCGCAAAACGAGATAATAAGAAAAGCTCTGCCTCGATAATGGGGCCCACAAGGCACCGATAATGGACCGCGAGAAGCCAATGTATCAGACAAAAATTGACACTAGGCAGCCACTCACCTCGTGGGAACCCACACACATACACTTAACCACTTTTGAAACGCGATACCGTCACACGATCGTTTGCCCATCCCGAGCTTCGTAAACAAAAAGAGACAGACAGACAGTCAAACGAAGAGATGTATCTGCACTCGTCATAACACGATACGGCCTATAAAACGACATAAAAATGTTGAACCCCGAGTGTGACGGAGAGTGAAAAAAAAAATCGATCGGTGACAGAAAAGAGAAACACTGAGCTAATATTTGTCAGCGAGTAGACTGAGGTGTGTAAAAACTGTCGAGGAGGTGGACGTTTCGACCGTGTAATAAATTTCTAAACTGCTCCATCGTTCGTCTAAAGGAAAAGATGAAATTTCTATTTCGTTATTGCGAATCGAGGCGAAATGCAAAGGCGAATTTGCAATTTATTCGCACCGATGCGAGTTTGTGAGTCAATTAAAGACCGGTGCAATCATCTTAAGAACCCAAATATAAAATTTTGCCCCGCTGTCGATGCCATTATTAAATTTGAATCTTTTAAAGGGAAAAACCAGTAACGGAAGCATCTCCGAGGAGCGGATGCACTTTCACGTTTTACGTTTGCCTCTCTCGTCGTTCGGCTATTCCCATTGGACGAGATGGTGGAAATGCCAAAAACTGCTACCCGGTGGCGTACGTAGACTCCATGTCCATCCATTCACTCCGTAATTGGCGGAATTAGGGAAAAATCGGAAAAATCCTTCGGGGTCGTGCTTGGAATTTGAAAATATTCTCGAGGGTAAATTGGGGAATAAAAATATGCGGCGTGTAAATATCTATCTATATATATATATATTTACTCGATTCGTTGCAAAATTGGAAATAGAGATCAGGAAGTCTCGTCACAAGTGAAACGTGAGAAGAAGATTGCAAGTATCGCAAACTCCATGAAAGTCAATGAGTTTGGTGCGAGAAAAGTGTGGCAATGATGAGAAATGAAGACGGCTTTCTTTACGACAAACACACTAGAAATGGAGACAACGGCCTCTTCGTTCCGACATGTGCCCCAGTCTAGTGCAAAGCCAAAGGGATTTAGGCATCTGTCACACTCGATGCCAGTCTATTACCCGGTCCACGACTGCGACGTGTCCTTCTACATTTATACGTACGAACGCCGAACCAATTTCAAAACATCAAAATAAAAAAAATAAAAAATAAAACTTGAATACATTTTCTGTTTAAAGCCGTTTATGAATATTTCGTTATTCTTATTCAATAATTTTAATTTTCAAAATTAAAATTTTCCTTCGACCGGTCAACTTTTCCGTGCCGATCGTTTAATTCGGACGACAATTCCCTTTCGCCACACACTTCGCTAATGCCATCATGCCCGAGAGACATTATCAGACAAAACTAAATTTCCTTCCTCTTTTACCTTCTTTTATCTCCGTTTCTTTCATTTTTTCGTCGGTGGTCCTTACAAGATTTTCCCATCTGCTTATTCGTTTTCTTTTCCCCTCTCCCCTTCACCACCCCACCCTCCCACTAACCACAGAAACACTCGATGGCTTTTCAATCAAAAATAGAAAAGAAAAAAAATGAAAAGAAGCGATACCGATAAAGTAAACAAAAAGTAATTAATTTACGTTATATTTAGATTTCAAAAAAAGGTGTGGGTGGATGTTGATGTTGGCGGGCGGGAGAATTTCTATGATGATGAGGTAAAGAGAGAAGCAATGAAACTCGAGATGTTCATTTTGTTGCCTTTCTGTTTTGCTGCTACGTAAGAAACGAGGCTTCAAATCCCATTACCTCGCCTACAGAAGCAAAATGCACTTAAGCTTGTTAACGTTCTCTGTATACTTCAAAAAGGACACACACACGCACTAATTCCAAGTACAACAACAACCCCAAATTGTACGAGACGATAATCCGAAAATTAAAGCTGCCGAACCCATAGACTCGTGTCGAAAAAAAAATGAATGTCGTACTATTAAATTATACATCGAGTTTCCTCGGTCGAATCGATAGATGTAATCAACTCGAGCGCTGACAAGTAAATTACAGACGAAAACTCTCGCTATGGTAACAGTTTCGTTCGTTACGACGCGTAATCCGTAATCCGAATCGTAACAAACCGCAAAAGGTGATCGGACGGGGAACCGCGCATTCGCCATCCGAGTGCATTCGATTACGATCGTTAATCTCTCACTTGTAGATTAAGAACGAGTTATCTGGATCCCAGGTCTGCCTATAGTGTCCACAGGATTTCCTATACGGACGTCTCTGCGTTTCGCCCAACTCCATGGGACGTCTCCGGACCTCATGATCTATGCGTCGTTACTCGTGTCACATTCTTCCAGGCCGGAGATATCGTAAACTCCACAAAAACTACGTTTCATGACAGGAAATTTTCAAGATTATTTCTTTTTACAGAATGTAGTGTTAGGTATTGAGATGATTGGTAAATTATTACATCGTATAAATATACTGCTAGAAAATATTGTACGGTACTTCACTTTTCGTATTGTTTGGCAAAGAGAATCGTTTCTTTTCGATCGTCAAAATTGCAATGATGGTTTTCATTGTCGAAAACTGGAAATTTCAAACGGTGATAAAACGGTTCGGTTTTCCAACAATGCGACGATGATGATTGTCGAAAATGTTGTAAATTAATATTTCTCGTCGCAGTTTCTCTTTAAGAAAAGAAAAAATGCATTTATTATCAAGCCGAGTCTGTGGGCCAATCGATTTTTTTTTCCAGCGCTTTCTTTTTCGGGCCATTATCTAGTCACCTGTACAAATGTAATTTGTAAAACAATTTTCACCGAGCGTAACTCGGACGCCATTTTATCGCACCCAATCGAGATTTGGAAATGAGATTCGAGCAGAAAGAAATCATTTCCACGGATATTAATTAATTAAATCCCCAAATAAAAATAAAAAGATGAAGAAATATGTCGAAAAGATCTCAATCTTTTATCCGCGCAAATGAAGCGCGACTCCTGACGGTAAAAATATGATTTAAGGATTGTCGACAAAGAGAAAGAGAAGGAACGAAAGAAAAGGAGGAGGTCGGGAAATTAAGGGCGCTGCTTTAAGACAATCGATTTGCAATTTTCTTGTTACGGGACTTAACATGTTGGATGTTTAGTTTGACATTTCATTTCGCGCTTTTCACGAGGAATGCCGAAGCGATAAAGAAGCGAATGCGATTCGATCTGGGTCGAGTTTTCGAGCTCGACCGACCTCCAATTTTCACCCCGGATAATATTGGCACTTTTCGAAAACCGAATTCACTCGACTCGCCATCCGACGAGCTCTGCCAATTCCCATTTTTTCCCCCTCGTTTCCCTCAGCTTTTCACCATTTTTTTAACGACTTTTTCTTTATTTGTTTTCATTCCACGTCGTAATCGAGTCGTCCGTTTCATTTCCTCGTTTTCAAACTTTGTCGTGGCCGTCGAGTAGTCGACGCATGCGCGGCGGCCATCACCATTGGTCACGTTTCGAGATGGTCTTCCGAGAGGTCGAAACCAGTCGTCCGTCTCGGATCTCCATTAAATTTCCCTTTTCCAGTATCTTCGATGACGTCATACTAGTACACTGAACAATTCAACTTTTTCATGCAACATTGGTGGCGGAAAGATTCCAACATTTCATTTCGTAAGCTGTGTACAACTTTTTCAGGGAGATTAAAGCCCCCAGTTTGGTTTGTTTGGTTTAAACGTGCTCGTTCGGCGGTCGGCAAATTTAAAACGAAGGCATTTCAAAGGTTAAAAGCCACCAAAACTCCCCAAACCAGACCGGCCTAATCCCCCTGGCGTTAAAACTAAAAAAAATAAATTATTTTTTAAAATAAGAATTTTATGAGCAATTTATGCATTGGCATAAAAGATGTAAAGGGAGAAAATTAATCACTGCAAACGTCGGAGAAAAAGAAATTAAGGATTTTTGAAGAGTAAAAATATTCACTGGCAGCAAGAAAAGGATGTGATTTGGGAACTCGCGACTTGATCAATGTCCAAAGCGTAATTATGAAGACAAATGCATTTCTAACATTTGACATTGCACCGAGAAAAGGGAAAAAAATCGTAATAGCTGACTGGGGAAGAAGATGGGATGGGAGAGAGGGAAAAAGTGAATTTGTAAGAGTTTCTGACAAGATGAAATGGAAAATGAAGGAGAAAAAAAATTGTAAAATCTTGTGGATTTTGTGACAATTTATAGAACAAAAAAATTCTTCGTGGTCGGATTGATTTTAGATTCGAATGACTTTTCCCCCTTTTTTATGGTTCTAATTTCTACACTCGAACAAACGAATTTGACGTGGAATAATTAAAGGGTGGTAGGGAAAAAAACAGAAAAATTTTGCAAAATTTATTTCCGGTGTCGGAGTCGTTTATTTATTTATTTATTCGGTGGGAAATGGGCAACGGCGAGTGTTCGTTCTTCTTTAAACATCAACCACCAGCACCACATCTCTTTCTGCCTGCATTGCCGAGGCGAGGGCCGACCGTTGCCATGGAGCCCGTGCAATGACGTCAGCAGCCAGGAGCCGTTCGACTCCATCAAAGCAGAGAGGAGAGAAGAGAAGGATGAAATCATCTCGGCTTTGGATTCTTTGCGCCAAAGTCTTTCTTCTCTGCAAAAACACCAAAGGGAAAAAAAACTCCGACACGACTTGTACAATTCGATCGTCGAAATTCGACTGTCGTGAATGGAAAAAATTAAAAATCTATCTTGTCTTCTTGTGGACATAATGTAACTTAAATAAAGTAGACTCTTATTGTGGTGCCACAATTGCAAAACTGCAAAATTGCCTCTTCAGTATACTGTTTGTTGTTTTTGGGTTTATTTATTTAATTGATGTGAGTCGAGCAAACAAACGTCGGTCACAGTTGCAGAGTTTGACGACCGGGAGTCGAGTCGTCGTCTTCGGACGGCACAAAGTAAATAAAAACGGTCGAGAGAGAGAGTGAGATGGAGATGGTGGTTTGCGATGCTCACCTTGTACGACACGATACGTGCGTCAGGTTTTCTCCCGAGATTTTCCGATGACTGCTCCACCTCGAGTGCAACATAAATAAAATGCAAGCCACATTCATCTTTGTGCCTCGCAATTTCTATGTTGGCAATTTTTTTTCCTGGCGAAAAATTGCTACTTTGAGACACGAATGGCCGACGTCATGAAAAGAATTTTTATTTACCTTCCCACCACGTGATTAATTTCGATCGTCTGAGGTAGGCCACGATGGAAAATTAGTCGGTAAAGCACGTTTTGATGCTAAACGCAAATGCCATCTTCATCATAATCCAATAACTCGTCGCAGCCTTAATTACCAACAAAGCCAATTCGATTTAATCAAAGGAGAATTTAGAAGAAGAAAAAAAAACTGATAATTCTACCTAACGAGAAATTTCGAATCGTTTCCACACGTTTTCTTAACACGCTCGTCCGTAACATGCTTTTTCCCAGTAGGGAGCGCCATTAGTATTAAGTTTATGGAGACAGCGCCCTCTATCTATCCATCCATCCTCGCTTTGCTGAATTAAATCGCAAAATGGATGACTCCTGTTTGCACCCAAACGTACACATCTTTACAAACTCCTTTCCTTAATGGATTGTTTCAAGCCGAAATGCAGTACCAATCGTTAAAAACATTTCTCTCCACGTAGTTTTGCATGAAGATGCAGTGTTTGTTATCATCTACTGTAATGCAGATGGACCATAATAATAATAATAGAAAACCCGAATAGTAAACACCTCATTGGCAATCAGTTTTTTTTTTTTTTTTTTTTTTACTGACATTACAATGACCCTTTATGTCTATTATTTTTGCCATGGCAGACTCAATTCGCTTTGCTCGTTTTACGTCTTTTTTCATCTTCAGCGACGAATGCTCCGCCCATTCGCTAATTGGCATTTGAACTTTAAAACTAATTATTATTCGCAATTCTATCCAGGTCAATATCATGCAGATTAAGGACATTTTCACAAGAGTTTGCCGTAATTTCATTTAGTTAAATTTACATTGCATAATTAAAGCATTACTTATCATCTTAAAAATGATTTTATTAAACTTTCCCACACGTCGGTGAGTGGCACTTCACTTTTCTTTATAAAACATAAAACAGAGGCACAAGTAAAAAAAAAAAAAACAAGTGGAGAAAGTCGAGTGTCACTCGATTTATGTTATGTATTAGCCCATCAAATAAAAAACCAACACATTTCTGTTGTGTGTATGGAAGAAAGATGACTCCTTTCACTCGACAGTGATCAAAAGCTCCCCTCGAGATGCTTCCCTGCCCAACACCATTGCCATGCAGGGAATAAAAATATAAATAAAAAAATAAAAAATAAACGCATAGGAGAAATTTTTATTCATAAATTCAACCGAGTGCCTTAATTAACTTTTTAATCTGCCAGATAATTTTATCCTTAAAAAAAAGAAAGAAAGAAAGAAAAAAAAATATTTAATAATTCCACTTTAAACAGCTGTGGATTTGACGTGAATTGAGTTTATCGTGTGTTAAGAAGTAGTTTAAAATATGCGCGAGTAGTTTTGTCACACACTTTAAAATGGAATTCGATTAAAGGCTCGCGGCGACGATGATGGGCGAAATCGATTTTTATCATTCGTCATCGAGAAATGGAGACGTGTGACTCGTTTATTGTGTTTTTATTGGATTTGTTTTAATTTTGTCTGCCGACGGGTCCCGTGTATGGCCATAGTGGCCGCAAAGAAACTCGAACGTCGGATGGATGACGATTGGATCTGGAGGTTCGAAAAAGCGAAGCCGAAGCCGAAGCGGCACGTCTTTTCTTGTTTGATTAGCATACAAATTGAGAAATGAGAGACGTCGGGCAATCATCACATCATTTACATAATTGGAGCAACACATTTCTTTGCAGCAAGAAAAGGAAATCACTCGTCCCTTAATCAATAAACTACACACAATAAAAATAAAAAATTAAGATGGTGCGATAGCGGTTTTCTTCTTCTTTCTTCTTCTTCTATTTGCCAGAACCAACCCGATCGATTTTCATTAATATTTCCATTCGTCTATTAACTCGATAAAGAAACGTAAAGTTGAATTTACATCGATTTCTAATGAAATTTTCCAGCATCACAAAAATTCCACGAAATCTTTTTCTCTCTCCATCGTGGGGCAATAGAATATTCACGTGACGTTTTATTATACCTAATAACACGCTACGTTGATATAGAAGGTATTTGAGCGCTTTTAATTGCGCGCATAAAAATTTTTATTGACATTGTCAACACAAAAAAAAAATCGATAGCACTTTCATCATCGCATCGCACACACTGGACGAATTTTCGGTCTGAAAAATTTCCTGATCGTATACGTCTGGCAAGAAACGTCCAAAGGTGTAATTAAAAAGTCGACGGGCCAAGAGGGTGACTGTGGCTCATCAGATCCCATTTCGATGCAAACGCAGCTCTCGGGGTCACCGAGTGGGAGCAGATGGTATCTGCCGAGATCGCAAGGTCGACGAGCACTTTTTGTTTATCGTCGTCACCGAAAAGCTCCTCGAGGAACCCTCGAGTCAAAATTTTTTTTTAAAAAAAACACCGGGGTAATTTCGAGTCGTGAATTATTCCTAACGTTTAACAGCGAAGCCGACTTTAAGGGTGAGCTTTTCGCACCGAAAACAACCAAAGAGTCTTTCGTTTTGCGTACATGGTTGTTGTTAAATTTTGTACTCGACAGATCCCACGTGGCCTTCGCTGCCGCTGGGGACTTTAAACTATATGATTCTACTCGTTTTCTCGGACGCAACGAAAGATTCGGGAACCATTAGACGCAACGAACTTTTCGGACATCCCGAATCCTGACAGGAGGAGAAAAAAAGGCCGGGTTTTGGTAATGACACGGTCAAAACGCACGAGGTGTGTTGCATGCGCACGAAAGCCATAATTGTGGAGAGTAATGCGAGGGATAAAAAAGAAGTTGAATAGCAAAGCTGTAAGTGACCACAGAAGAGCGAGGGAATGCCTCGAGCTGCTTGTAATCAATACGTGGCAGACAGGGAGGTAGTTGCGCGACGCGTCCCATTTTGCCCGCACGGGGTGGAGAAATGATAGACAAAACGAGATTTTTGCTAATCTTTCTCTTTCTCTTCTTTTTTCACGTCGAACGGAGCGAAACGAAATAAAAAGAAAGAAAGAAAGAAAAAGAGTGCGTGGCTTCGATTGATTTATTTTAATTCGATTACGCTTTGCTTACCGAGTCTGTCGTGTGTTGTGTCGTAGATAAAGCCGGGCGAGGGAAAACACGATTTGTAATTCGTGACCGAATTATACTGTCAAAGAGTCGGGGCGAAATTTGATTAGGATTCCGTCCACTTTGCGCATCCGTTGCAAACTTAAAGTCGACGATTTTCCCATCGATACAGAAAGCAAAACTCGATTTCTCTTTCCAAATGTTATTTTAGTGGGAATTAATGGCTTCGTCGTAGATAATAAGACGTCTTCTTTTTTTTTTTTCTTTTCTTTCTTTTCTTCCTTCGAAACGACACATTTCGGGTCAATTTAGTGAAAAATGCTGCTGACTCTGCCTCGTTCCGGTCTCGCTTTAATGAGATGGTCTGGTTCTTAATCAAGACGGTGTTGAAAGTGTCTTTCAAACGCCTTAATCGACCCACTTGCACAGAAGAAATTGTCAAGAAAGGTGATCTTAATAATACTCTTTTTCGCTACGTCGGCGAATCGCTGCACACAACAGGTTTATCCGATGAATAATAATTAAAGCAAATCTTCCACTCGTGTCTCGTCCGACGGATTTCCCGGAATCCGGAAAACCGAGGGGTCGGTTCGGCCAAAAAATACATTATTATTTTTTTTATTTTATTTATAAAAATATAGTCTCTAATACAATATCCCAGGAAACAAGGAATCATTGGAATAATGTTTCTGAAGGTTGTAGAAATGTTTGAATGTTGTCAGTTGTAAAATCACATTGAATAAATGTTGTCACAATGTTTAACTTCTAGTGTTTCAATTATTGTTAAAAGCTAGTTTGAAGATAATGTTGCCATAACAGTGCTCTGCGATGTTATTTAGAATAGTAACAATCTTATGTGGTTTAAACGTTAAGATTTTAAACTCAATCGGAAACAAATTTTTTGAACATTTTAGCAACATTTAATTCAATGTGAATATTAGATTTATAACAAAAAAATAATGTTGTCAAACATTGGCTTACTAAAGCTGAAAAATGACATTTTTATGTTGCATAAACATTTGTATGTTCTCTTTTCAATATTTTTACAACATTGCTGCAACTTTCATTGTTTCCTGGGAACGTGTACCAAGATGCAAACAAAAATATTTTTTATTTGTCAAGAAATTTACTGGAGAATTGAGAATTCTCAATCCCAATCCCAAAAAAATATCGAATTAAAAAAATAGAAAATTCGATTTCTACAATTTGATTTATCTATACCGAATTTTTTTTTTAAAAAAAGTAAAAAAAATTCACCCTGACGTCCAATTTGTACATTTCCAGCTCATTTCCCATGGAAAAAATGACTGCAACGACCTTTAAATGTCATCATTGTTCCCAATCCAATATGGCCGACCTTTAAAATCTTATTTTCATCACGCCAACCTTCTCACCTAATGGAAAATCTTATTAATTTAATTATTTCCCTACAGTAGACCACGACTTCCTTGTGCGAATCATTTATTATATGCTAAACATTTCGATTGTAAATCAAAGTGACATTAAAAACGAACAAAGGAACACCCGTAGAATAGAAAGAGGAAGCGAAATGTTGACATCCCCCTGGAAATAGGTTTGTGCCAAGACAATCGGCGCCACCTCCGACGGAATAACGGAATGTCATTCAACACAAGAAAACATCATTAAAGTCACGGATGCATCAACCCACCATCAACAACACACGGGGATCTTGCCAACTTCATTACACACATCCACCGTCCTCTCTGTGGAGGATTTATAAATCATTTCGGAATCCAGATCCAGATGGGATGGAGGAAAGAAACCGTATAATGAATTGGAGAAGAGAATTTGTTGGCAACAAAAAAGTCGACTTTGGCTTTTTCCAAACTCATCCTCCTTTGGTGTGATTTTCGGTTTGTGCCGCCTTTTTTCTTGCAGGCTTTGTATGCCGACATCGAGCATCGGAAATTCTAATCGAGATGTTGGAAGCTTTCTCAACCCTCGAGAAATTTGTCCTACTGGGCGTAGCAGAATAACTTATCACCTGAAATAATTTTTCAACTAGGTCCGATTTCAAAAATTTGTTTCATGCATCGTTGGGAATTTGGGGTGCGGAATTCGATGGTGTCATCATAATTGATCTTTGACGTTTCCCTATATCGGGAAGCATGACCGCACTGTAAATAATCTTGTACCCTTATTTAAGACACTATGCAGTGACTTATTATCAGACACTAAAAGTGCCTTAATTCCTTAAAATAAGACACATTATGTGTCTTAAATGCATACAATAGACACTTTAAGTGTCTTAAATAACGATAGACACTTTCGATGTCTTCTTAAGAGACACCTTTATTTACAGTGCGAGAAGTTAAAAACTTCGTATCTTTTATTGTATTAAAAGTTGTGCATAAGATAGGAGCAAAACACAGGTTTATACTGCAATCAAGTGGACTATTGCGACTAAGTGCTAAATGAGGGAGTTGTCATTTTTCCAAAACTTTGCAAAGTTGTCGAATACCAAACGAATGAAGATTGGAAATTGGTTGAAATTTGAACTATGACGTTTACATATTTCACATAATACACCAGCATTGCAAAACATTAATATTTAAAGCCTTTACTTTTAGTCCAATTAGCACTAATTCCCAGTTAAATTCTCCAAAATTCAACAACAAATCCACACATACCACGTCCCGAAATGAAGTTTATTAAATTAAAGTGCAAGCCAACTTGCAAATGAGCTTACAAACTGTTTGCTTTATCCTATTACTCACCGAACAAAAGGCCACCTCCGAGTCCAGTCCAATTTGTGGACGAAGCAAAAGGCAGCATCTCTTTTGTGAGTAAAACTTCCAATTGCCATAACAAGGCAACAAATGTCAATTTAGTGTAGCATCAAAAAGAGCAAACCCTTAGACGGATAAATAAATAAATAAATAAATAAATAAATAATAAACAAACATCCAATTGCAACAAATCCCTCCATAACCACGTTGCAAACAATTTCCCATTTAGAAATCTTAGCAATTCCAAACATTGCTCGCGCACAAAAACACAAAGGAAGAGAAATGTCCATTTCAGAAGTCGACAAGCCTCGGTATTAACGAATGGGCATAAATGCCATAGAATCGTGGGATTAAAGGCCATCACCGTGCAACTAAAAGCAACTTCTCTGCCTGCCAAATCGAAAGCATCTCCCCGAACAATGCCATCCCACCAATTGCAGCAGTGAATAAACCTTGCAGTAATGGTATTTCCTCCTTTGTGGAATTTGCATCGAGAGATAAAAGAGGCAAACATCAAAAGCCTTCTAGCTGAATTACCATTTGCCATAAATTTCTCATAATTCTATTACCGAGCCAGAAAAACAATAACAAATGCCTCAAACTTTTGTACAACAAATTCATGAACATTCCTACAGACATTACCACATCGCCGTTTCCATGCAGTTGCGACGCCTAAAAATCTCTTCGTTCGAAACAAACCAGAGGATGCGCTGTCCACCGGTCAACAACACCAGCCGCATTCAAATATTAAAGCACAAAGTCAGATTGATACAATGTCTAAAATTCAACTTTCTTTTAATATTTCAATACAATACTGATTGTTGGAAGTATGATATACACTAAAAAGGGAAATTGGAAGTGTTGGAATTCATTATTCTTGTTCACATCAGAATATTCTAGTGTTATATGAATGTTAGCCAACATTTTTCCTCATTAGTTTTATTCTTGTCGTAGAAACCGAACTTCCAACAATCACTAGCTGTATTCAAATATTGAAACATAAGTCGAGTTTTAAATTTTAGACATGTATCACCCATTCTCGTCAACATCCGTTGCATTGAGAATGAGTAGCTACATTCAAAAACTAAAACAAAAATTGTGTTTTGTGTTTTAGGCGTAACTTATTTCTCATTAATTCTCAATTAAATGAGACCTAGTGGACGGACATTGCATAGTATTCACAAAAATGGAAAATTGGAAGTTATTCTGAACATTTTCCTAATCGAAATCTCGTTTAGTCTTAATCTTGTCGTGGAAACAGCAGGATGCGATGTCCATCTGTCGTTACCTGCATTCAAATATTAAAACTGAGTTCAGTTTTAAGTCTATAAGTCACTTATTCTAATTACAGTGGATTATAATGAGAATGGATGACGTGACTATACTCCAAACTCAAGTCTGTTTCAGTATTTGAATGCAGCTGGTGATTGTTGGAAGTATGATATATTTAAAAATAGAAAATTGGAAGTTCCTAGAATTCTAAAATCAGAATATTCAATCGTTGCATGGATGTTTACTAACATTTCCTCATCGAAATCTCTATAGTTTCACTCTTGTCATGGAAACCAGAGGATGCAATGTACACCTGTCGGTGTAGCCGCATTCAAATATTAAAACAAACGTTAGTTTTGAAGTTTATACGTCACTTATTCTCCCAACAATGGATTTTAAGAGACTGAGTGCTTTATCTAAAATTCAAACTCGACTAAAACTCAACTGTGTTTGAATACTTGAACGCAGTCGACAATTGTTGGAAGTTTGGAAATTGGAAGTTGTTAATTCATTATAGTCTGCTGGCATCAGAATATTCTATTTTTAATATACAACATTTTCCTCATCGAAATCTTGTGACTATAATAACTTTTACATTCATTCCCATGCTAATGTACCCTTGCTCGCCTTTGGTACAAGGTAGCGCACCTATTTACATGTCACACTCGCTCGGAATAAATAAAAAATAAAAAAAATTGCATTCGACTTGTTGAAAAGAATAAATCAAAGGAAAAACTTCCTCGTGGGATGATTACATCAATTGACTGTCAAGGACAGGATGATACTCGAATCCTATACAAATTCTTTATAGTCATTTACCATCAGAAAGCCCCCGACCATACCAACCAAGCAAGACCCAAGCAGCAAACGTCTGTTTTAAACATGAAGATTATTCGAGCCCATAAAATGAACAATGATTCCCACGAGATCTCAAGGACGGACGGGCAACGGTGAAACCTTAAAGATCGGGTCTTCGATGACAATAATTCATCCGGAGTACGACTAATATTTAAAGAGTAAAAATCCAATAATATATTTCTTGTTCCCTTAAACTTGTTTTTTCTTTTTTCCTTGCTTGCAGACCAACCTTACCGAAAAAGCTAAGTTAATCCCACCAATTTATCACTTACCAGAGTGTAAAAGCTTAAGGTGATGGTTTCTGGTAATCAGATACTACGAACCACATCTGTAACCTACAATTGAAAAATGGCTGCAAGTCACTTATCTGGGAAGGCTTTACTTCTTGCCTCTGACCGCGTTTGGCGTTACGATATCCAAAAACCTTTGATCGTTCGCATCGTTCTATTTCTTTCGGGCAATAAACACGGTCGATTCGTTTTCGACAGTGCCGTTTCCGGCCATTTACATTTTGTTTGTTTTTTGTTCTTTGACAGGTCACGCATGGCCACAGTAGCTGCTGGTCGACGACAAGAGCCATTGGGAAAAGCTATGTAAATTTTCCCAAGATTTCGACTTAATTTCTCTAGGATTCATCTAACACTGAAATTGGATTGGTCAATCAAGATCACTTGACTTCGCATTTTTTGGTTTTCATGTTTTAATCGTGGATTCCACGGGTACTTGCTAGTTCCCGTATGGTTTGTTTGTTTTCGGAAAAATATAAAAAAGGATTTTGGAAAGAGAATTTCGTTTCTCTGTAGCTGTATGCTGGATGAAATCTATATTGATGAAAATAAGGGGGAAAAAGAAGTCTTATATATGATAAATTTCAATATTTTCAAACCCTAGCAATCCAATAAAGCAAAAACTGGAAACAAAACAAGTTTAGAATTCTCATCCAGCAGAAAACTCAGCAACAGAACGACAATAATAAAAAAGAAAGTTAAAAATAAGGGAAAAAATGATAGGAACCAAATAAAATATCACTTTCTTCAAAGATATTGCCCATAAAGATACAACTGCAAAACTTCCAAAACTACATATATTTTTTTTCTGTTACATATATATATTTTTACTACAATCTTTTTTTTTCCCTCTCACTTTGCACCCAGACATCGAGGCGCCAAAATTTTTCAAAAAGTCATTTTCTTTCAACTGCACTCGTACCACCGACCCCTACCCCTCGTCTTCCCAGTAGAACATCAAGGAAAAGGGAAAATCAATAAAGATATCCTTAGCTGCGCGCTAACGACAAACCATACATTGCTATTCCAAAAATTTCTTCATTTAGATAACACTTTTGCAAATAATATCGAATTAGCTGTTAAATTCTGTGAACTCGACATTCTATGCAAAATTCAATTTCTTAAATTCCACTCCAATAAAATAATAAAAAAAAAATTGATTTCTACGTTTTCGTCTTTATTTTATTCAATTATTTCCTTTTCGGCCATGTCTAGTCTACTTTAAGTGAACTGAAATTTTCCTACCGAATTATTAGAAATTCTTGTATCACTTTATTTTAATAAATAAAATAAAATTATCTAAATTTTTGATTCTCCCTTTTAAATGTAGTTTTGAATAAAGGACAATTTAGGTTTGGTTTGGTAAATTGGTTAAGTTATATAAACTAAGCCTAATTTAACTTATCGACAAATGCTACCCTACCCGTAGTCTCCAATACTGGACACACTTTTTATAATAAAATCAGACACTAGTGCTATGGCTCCACTATGACAAATGTTCTGGAAGATTTTTGGGAAAATAAATGTTCCTGGAAAAATAAATATCCAGA
>JAQFZO010001159.1:0-17521 GCA_034695885.1 Geophilus flavus
AACAAACAGGGCAACTTCACTGCCAAGATGGTGAATAGCAGGAAAGCCGAAAACCCGAACAATCAGATGTTACCATAATTACAATGCTACGACGCCAACATGCCACAGTCAATAGCCAGCACCAGATGGAGAAACAACAATCTCTCACAGATATACAATTTATTTAATTATTACAGAAATACGTAACAATGATATCAAATAATAAACAAAATTTTCAATACACTTCATACACATGTGTAAATACTTTTAGAACCCGCTACTGTAATTTTTATATAAAAAGAGGAAATTAAGTTTATGTGCACTTCATTTTTCGTGTTTTATGTGACAAGCGGCTGTCAAAAAGCGGCGTGGATGATCTCGTACCCAATTCTCGGGTGTTTAAATCTTTGGAAAATGGAAGAAAAGATGTCAGAATGAAATAAGTGACAGTTCTTCGCGCTTGTTTTTCATCTTGAAACGTTTTAAGGTCCATTTGAGATGACTGGATGATAGAAATCCCTTGTTGGTTGGTATAAAGTTGTTTGGTGTTGGTGTTTCTGTTATCGAAGGAGATTGAATGGATGTGTTGTGTGACATTTTGATGCGTATAACTTTTGTATTGTATGGGTGCAATCTGATTTGTGGGTTATTGGATACAGTATGTTGTCAGTATGTATTGAAATGAAGTAAATGAATAGAAGTTCTATCAACCAAACCAACTATTCATATATAGAAAGTCCATTGCAAACAACTCCGTATCGGTACTCATCACGGCAAAGTAAGAGGATACGGTAGGACATTGTTGGGTTGCACTGGCATCTACCAATCATCAAGCTAAGCTTACCTAAGTTAGTCATATTATAGTTTCCCCTAGTCTATGAACTAAGCCAGAGTGACTGGTGGAGAGAGACAAGAGAAAACCACTCTTGTGAAGACTGATTTATTCCTCTTTGCAATCAATAATGTGATGCAGCAGTCAGCTTATCATTATCACACAACAATAAGAATAGCAATAAAAAGAAAAAACAATGCAAGGTTCCAAAAAAAGTTTCCAAAAAAATACCGAAAAAAAACAAATTTTACCACCAGAGGTCTCTCCAACCACCCGTCTATCACATGCGTGATAATAGTATCCAATCTGCTTAAACATGGAGTTGAATAGAAAGGAATAGCAACTCCTCGCTGTTTGTTTCGCACTCTCACAGCAACAAGAGTTCGCCGCCATATTTGCCAAACCATGACATCCCGATAAGCAAATCAGTTCAAGGACTTTAAACAATGAAACACTAAACAATAAAAACAATAAAACAATAAAAAAAACCTGTCTTCATGGTAGCAAATGCATTAACTGCATTTGTTTCCGGCAAATATGGTGTCTAAATCGATCTAAATCACGCCTAAATCACGCCCTCTTGTGGTGCATTTGTGCAACCAATGTCACGTGAGTGCACACAATAAACAGCAAGGAGTTGCTACTCCTTTCCATTCAACTCCATGGTTTAAATACTAAAGAGCGTAAGTTTTCACAGTCATGAGCTTAACGGCTGACCGAACAACAATATACACGTACAAAGAACTGACACTAGGTATTGCACGATTCATCCCCGATTAAAACTTCCACTAAAAAACCCAAGCATTTATATTCCCACAGACCCAAAACACAGCAATCCAACTCCCATCATTCCCCGAAAACTGCATCACATCACTTTCCATTCCTTCCTTCACTTCCCCACCAACCAACCAACCAACAGCCACAGCCGAGATGCGACGCTCCAATTCCCAGCAGACTGAACGGAGACACGACTCTTATCAGTCGAGGGTTGTGGGACAGCGTGAGTTAGTGACTGCTTAAAACGCCTGCGGGCATTGGGACTAGTGAAAATGGAGAGGCGTCAAATCGAGCGTGGACTCCCCCTTGTGGTAGCGAGCGAAAGTAACAGAATCCATACTATACAAAGAAAAGAAAATTTTTTGAAAGTTTTATGTATCAGTGATAAGAAAAGAGATATCTGAGTTGCGAGACAAATTTACACCCACAAATAAGTGGGAAAATATGGAGAATGCGCCCTCGGGTGGGTTTATTTGGAAGTTATTTGTGTCCCTGGTGGTGGTTGTTGGAGGGAAGTTGGGGTTATGTATTATGAATTGTGTTTGTTGCATAAATAATGGCTTGTTTTTATCTGATTTTCAGATTGTGTTTGTTGTTGTTGGAGGGTATTGGAGTTGAGGGATATCCGTTTTCAATTTCAGTTGTGTGGATGATGTTTGCAATATATATTCCGTTTGGGGTTTGCAAAGAATTGGGTTTTAAAGGGAATGTTATCGAAGAACGGTTGGTTTTTGGGGGGATTTTTTGCAGGGTTTTTGAGGGGTTGGGTGAGAAATTGTGGATGTGGTTGGTGGAAATGGTAGACTTGGGGAGTAACACGTTATTTGTAATGCATTTTGTAACGTGTTATATTTTGGTGTAAAGTGTGTGTAACTTGTTACATAAACTCACCCGTACTGATAGACTTCATGATTTAGAATACAGTGTGGAGAAATAAATGTACACGTCTAGTCAGTATGAGTGAATGTAATGGAGTAGTTTGTTTATTCAGAAACTATAGTAACCTAAAACAATGATAAAACAATGTAAATATACCAACACATACACTGTAAAAACATTACTGTTAAATTTAACACTTTCGTAACACTAGTTGGTGTTAGTTGTTATTTTTAACACCAATTGTGATAATATAAAATTTAACACTAGCTTGGTCTTAAACAACCCAACCAACGAAAAATATTCATCCTCAAATATAGAAAGTTTTGTATTGTTACCTCACTCCCAGTTGATTCCTCGCAACAATCAAACTCAACAATCTTACAAATATATCACCCAGCAACCTAAATCAACAAACCAACTCCAACAACAAAAGCCGAGTAGAATAATTTGTGACTTCTTTCCATCCAACAAACCTCATCCGAACAATTGAATCGCAAATTTAAACGTTCCGTCCTTCCATCCATCGCTGCAAAGCTCCGTGTTTCCCTTTATCTCCCAACCACACATCAATAAATCAACATTGATCTATGAATCCAAACTGCAAAGTGCTTCATTTCCATTTAATAATTAGGTGAACCCATCTGTCATTTATTTCACTGTCGAGTCACGTCTTTTAAGGTCACGTGCCACACACTCTTGCCTTGTCATCTTTTTTTTCCTGATAATCAATGACTGCCACATCCTTTTTTCCATCCACATCCCCACTGTTTCCTTTTTTTACACCCTACCATCTAAACAAAGGAAAACTATATTTATGACAGTTCTCATTACAGGCAACGCTGTTTTCTAGATGGTCTTGTTGGATCTCTGTTGGTAGGAACTGTTACAATAACAATAAAAGGAAGGCTGAATCTGATACTGAAGGAATTGGAAGTCAGATATGAAATCCCGGTCAGTTTTCGTGGGTTGGTTTTTCCCATGTCTATAAAACTGACAAATACGTAGATGTTGATCTGGATGGCTTCGGGTTTGGTTTGGTGGATATACCCAGAGTTGGTTGTGGGTGCCGTTTGGTGGCGCTGTTGGGAAATTTTCCATTTCTTAGGAAATTTCTTTTGGGGTACACGCTCAAGTAATTCACCGCTCACTTCCGACACCAGATGGCGTTGTGCAGTTTCCATATTTCCCTGTTTTCCAATGTAAACAATTACTATGCACTCTGGTGACAAAACTGAAACTGCTACACCGCTTTGTCGCTGGGGTAGATTAATCTCACGATTATTTCTATAACCGGTCATGAAAATAATTAGCTGTATAAGGGTCGACTAATTCCATGATCGTTCATCGTGGATAGCTCAACTTGTCATTTGTCATACAAATAGCCAGCTCATTTTTTTACGCAATCCTTAACACTCCACTCACGTTTTTTGTTCATATTAGCTATACCGGAAGTACCATTATAAATGGCACTTAATCATTTTCCCACTTTCTCTGCCCTTTCAAGTCGTGTCATTCATTCATTGCCCATTAAATTTCTATGACAACCGTGAAAATAGCATCAGGCAAATGGGGCAGCGCACGGTGTGTAAAACTTTAGCAAAATTTTGCGAAGGTCATGGTACACTTAGAGTAGCAAATCCCACAAATAAAAATATTTAATTCATTATAAATCAACATTATAGTTAAAACTTATGCCACAGTGCACGCATGCAGTTAATTTGTTCCCTCTGGTGGCAGATTTGCAAAACATGACTCAACTCATTTATTATAATATCAGTTAACAACCAATGTATTACATGCATGTAACATTCTTACTTCGTAATCAATTTTAAATAATATAACAATAATGAATCTTTCACAACAACGAACTCAGCTTTACGTAAATCTCAACAAAGAACCCAATAAGATGTGTGCCTTCACTGTTATAACAAAGGTATAAAGGTAAACAGTAAAGGTAATAAACAAAGCTTAAAAGTAAATAAAAGATAGTAAAAAACATGGCTCTCAACATCCAATGCACAGGGCCAATGCAGTATTGTTCATATGCATCGCACTAACCCTGCACACGAATAGTCAGTAAAGCGCGCGTTATCGCAGTCATGTGAACCCGTCTTAAGTCTCTCTTCTTCCTCTTTCCCTTTATTGATTAATCTAAGGTATTACTCCATGCAAGACTCTTAGAGTAAGTAGAGATTTCACATTTCATAATTTAATTGAAATTTAATGCCAATATAACCTGCACTAAAACGCCAATTTATATCATTCGTCGACAAGCCAGAGTGCATCTGACCGCGATATCGGAGCAAATTAAGGTCAAGTGAGTATCTAAACTGAAGTATAAATCATCATTTTGCTGTTAGAAACTCAGATCTTTCTTGATCCAAGAGCATGTAGGGGGCAAGAAACTCATCTCTACACTACCCCATACTTGCTCCGGGGCCATTGCGGCTTCTGACCATTGAGTGAGCAAGAAGTCTGGCGCCAACAAAACAAAAAAAACCAGCATTACAGATTATAAAAAGTGTTATTTTATAATTATAACTGTAACTATAACTTTGTAAGAGCCTCAGTGCACAAACTCTCAAGAAATAAAAACTTTTGGTTTTCGACATTCTTCGCAAACATAAAGAAATAGGCCTAACAAGAAGCGTTGGGTTTACTACTTTGTGAAGAAAGCAGATGTTAGAGTAATCATAAAGTACTCAACATGACACACAAAAAGTGCTTCTGGTTTCACAGCTCCCTCTAGACAGGTTTCAGCTGTCCAGATTATTTATGGAGCACGAGCAATACTGTCTACGTTGCATCTGCTCTTTTAGTCCTTTGACCACCTTGTCTGCATTCTGCTCTTTAGTTCACAGCCAATGTTATTTTGTATTCATCTCATGTAAGCAAATGGGTTTTATCTGTTCGTGCCACATTAGTGGATTGCAATGGAAATGGTTGCTGAGCGTAGTTTAGATTGGAAATTGTTACCGAAGGGAAGGTTTAGATTGTTATTATCAATTGTGGGATTTAATTGTTATTGATTTTTCTATTGTTGTTGAATTGGTGAAAGGTTTTTTCTGTTGTTGTAGGGTTTGATTGATTGTTGGAGGATTTTTGAGGTGTTGATGGATTTTAATTTATTGTGATTTTTGAAAATATTCAATTGTTAGATGAATTAAGGTGGTTTACTTTATTTTTTAAAGTGTCTAATTTTTATGTATTTTTAATTGTTTATAGAATCATTTAATAATTGAAAAATATGTAACAATTGATAGTCTGCATTGAATAAGAAGTCTGTAATCTCTCAATAATTATAACATCACAAGTTTTAAGATATAAGTGTTATAAAATTTTTCAATTGTAGTAGAAAAAATTGAGTCATTTGTAAAAATTGAACAATTCAAAATTTATATGAATTTTTTTTAAAATCTACAATAATGTGTAACTGTACAATTGTTAAAGAAATTCAATTACAAAAGATTTTTTATATTATTTGCAAACTTATTTAATTATTGCAGATTTTTTCAATTGTTGCAGAATTTTCAATTCATGTAGATTTGTCAATTGTTGCCGATTTTTTAATTATTGCAAATTTCTTCAATTGTTAAAGAAATTTAATAGTTTCAGGCTTTTTCAATTATTGCAAAATTTTCAATTGTTTCAGATTTTTCAATTGTTAAAGAATTTAATAGTTGCAGGGCTTTTCTCAATTGTTAGACTTTGCAATTGTTACAGACTTTTCAATTGTTGCTTATTTTTTCAATTGTCACAGAAATATAAGTTAAAAGTTTTTCAATTATTATAGAATTTTTCAATTATTTAAAAGATCTTAGGCCTAAATCAGTTCAAAACAATAAAAATTAACAATTATCACACCCACCTATCCAATTTCCATCAACTTCCTCACTATTTAAACCCAAAACCCATCAACCACCACCCAAAAAAACCAACATCAATCAAATCATCCAACCCACTAACAACAACCTCACTCGATCATGAATTCCCAACATGGCCCATCATCCTCAGATGCGTTCAATTTGCTGGACCTAATTACAATCCAATTTGCAATTGCATCCCATCCCATATAGCCAAGCTGTAAAATTGGCCAGGGGGTTTCCCTGCAAACATTTTTATTCCTATCAACCGATTGGATGCCAGGGGGCCCTGTAATTGCCTGTTAATCTTCGGTTCTAATAAACAGTCGGGGAGGAAAGCCGAAGGGGGAGAAACATGACATCAGCTGCCATCACGCACACCTGATGCGAGGCTATACGAAAAGGTTCGAAAAGTCATTTACAAACAGTGCAAATAGGTTTACGTTAGTTTGGGTTTAACTTGTTCTATAGGTAAAACAAAATAAAATGGCATAAAACTACTGGAAAATTTATTTCAATTAAAAAACTGTTACTAGGGACTTTGCGGAAACGGAAGTTATAAGATTTATCTTATAACTTATAGCCATTCGATTAACATTGCTATAAGTTATAAGATAAGTCTTATAAATTCTGTTTCCGCAAAGTCTCTATTACTACGTGAAACGTTAAAAAACACTCTAGTAACCTTCCTAAATTAAAGTTTTGTTAAAAAATTGTAACAACAGAGTATGTTAAATAAAAACATGGCAAAAATCAAGTGGACAAAAGTTTAGAAACAAAGTATTTTATTCATTTTTCAGATGAAAGATATGATATTAACGTGAAATATTTAGTAAATAACTTCCACTGCGATGTATCCAGTACATAATGTTGTGAAATGGTGGTGCCATGAAGAATATAAGAGCACTTTAATGCACTATCATCTTGTCAGCCATTACAAACAAGTGATATAAAAAATAGCCACTAGGTGGCGAAAATAATTAAACAACAGAAGCTTTATAGTACCATCACAAGGACTTCTACAGAAGCCTTAAACAATAGCAATTATGCACAAGCTTTACTGACAGACAGACAGATAGTGCTTATAAGGTCGCCAGCGAAGCGTTACCAAGAAACGCAATTTACACATCACCATTGTTCTATACATACTGTACAGTATACATCATTGTTTTTTGATAACTATTACTGATTTTGAAATATTTGATGGGACCAGACTTTTTTTCCACACTGTATATCTAAACATAATTGCCAGTTAATCTTCGGTTCCAATAAACATCTGAATCAGAAAATCCGATAGACAGTGGCAAAAAAAGAGACGACATCAGCTGCCTTTGACGCACACCTGATGCGAGGCTATGCACTGTCTATTCATGAAAACGAGGCTGGAATTCTAACAACTTCTTTGCTCTCTTCAGTGTCACCCTACATGACAAGCACGTTGTAAACAAGAGCAGCAAAACGACACTTCATTCCCCGCTTCACTGCCTCGTCTTACATCAGGCAGCCACCCACTACATCCATTTTCTTTCTTTTTTTTGTTTTATCTTTTAAAGCAAACAAGGATCCCGACATACGTGATGGGTTTTGTCAAACAAGGGATGAGTGTGTTGGAAAAGGAAAGGGTGAGGTAGGAAGGGTGGGTTGGGTTTTGTGCTATGTTATTGAAATGGTGATGGGGAGGGGAGGAGGTTTGGATGGATTTGGTGTTTTGGGGGGTTGGGATTTTGAGATTTTGGTGGATTTAATGTGATTTTTATGGTTTTGAAAGGTTTTTTTGTTGTTAGGGTTTGAGATTTTTGGTGATTTTGAGGGATTTTTAATGATTTTTGAGAGATTTTTTGATGAGTGTTGGAAAGGGTGAGAAAGGATCGGATATGTGCTGCTGTATGTGATGTGAAGGGGAGGAGGAATGAGGATTTTGGTGGATTTTGAGAGTTTTGAATGGTTTTTTTGTGTTTTCAGGGTTTGGGGTTTATGATGATTTTGAGAGATTCTTTAAAATTTTGAGAGAAATTCTAATTGTTTCCAAAAATCTCAAATGTCTATAAGAAATTTTTTTTTTTGGAAATCAGTAGAAATCTGTAAATCTTCAAGAATCTCTGTAAATCTTCAAGAATTTCTATAAGAATCTCTATAAATGTTCAAGAATCTCTGTATATCTTCAAGAATCTCTGTAAATCTTCAAGAATCTCTGTAAATCTCCAAGAATCTCTAATTCTTCAAGAATCTTTCTATCTTTAAGAATGTCTCAAAATCTCAAAAAACTTTCTTAAAGAAATTTGAGATTCTGACATTTAAAGATTTTGAGAGATTCATGAAGATTTTGAGAGATTCGTCAAGACTTTGGCAGATTTTTTTTATAGATTCTATGACATTATGGAAGAATTTTTTTATTTTGAAAGATTTTTTTTTTAATTTTTAAGATTTAGAAAGATTTTTGAAGATTTTAGAGATTTTAATACATGTTTTCAGGATTTCTAAGATTTAAAAGATTTTTAAAAACTTCAAACTTGATATTCATGAAGATTTCTTTGATTTTTAAAAATTTCAGAGATTTTAAAGATTTTTCGAGATTTTTCACGATTCCTAACATTTTGATAAACTTTACAAGATTTGTTGAAGACTGCAAACTTGAGATTTTGAAAGATTCATGAAAATTTCAGTGATTTTTGATGATTTTTCAAGATTTTTGACACTAAAAACATTTTTGAACAGTTGGGATTTTGAAAGATTTATGAAGATTTCGGAATTTCAATATTTTTCAACATTTTAAACATTTTCCTCTATTTCCAAACCAAATTTTTTAAATCCATAGTTCATGCTTTAATACACCCTATTGTTTAGAAATTTCTCATCAAATGTCATCATCACACTGACAGGTTAACAATCATGTCAGATTTAAACCAATTGTCAGTAATAATGGAGGAAATATTTTTCCTCCAAATTGCTAGGCAGTAAACAAACATTTCCTTCCCTTTGTCATCATTATTAACAACTCAACAATTTCCTATATATCACTCATTCCAAAACACAAAATCATTGTCTCAACACAATAGAGACCTCTAGTGACAAAATTTACTTTATGGCATAACCAATTACAATGTTTCCCAATTTAATCTTTCAAACAATGTGACTGGTGCTTAAAATTCAGTATACATAATGACAAAACAATAAAAAAATAAAAAAAACATTCCGAAAAGTTAAGCGCGTATAACATTAAACGAAGAAAATTGGATTATCAAAATTACATTTTTTAATTAAACTGAAAAGTTCTCTGCCCACATGTCAACAACAATTAAACCAAGGTTTACTTCTTGTCTTGGAGTCATGATTTTCTTTTTCATGTTTTACTGTATTCCAGTTTTTATGGAAATGAAATTTTTGATGTCAAACATGCACAATACATGATACATTGTTAGAAAATATAAAGAGTTAGATGCATGTGTTGTTCTTGTTCATACAAAGGGTTAAACTGGAAGTGAGTCAGCTTTATTCAATGTCCTTAATCTACATATACAGAACCTGCTGATGGTTTAACACCACCTAGTGGGAGAAATAGGAATATGCATGGCTACAGCTATATTCAATTTTTACTTTTTCACTTTCCAAAGTCGATCTTTCGCAGCCGTTTTAGTTCACTTGGAAAAGTGACATATTGCTATTCGCTACTTTAACTAAATAAAGAGGGCGCCACCGCTCCTTCAAAATGGCTGCCGGATGTAGGATAAATTTCAGTACCGTACACAGCATGGAAATTTCTCGATAATGCCTCAATTTCATACACTTTATCCAATTTTTTTATGTACTGCATTTATTCCAGTAGTGCACCCGCGCACTATTGGCTAAATTTAGCTGACTCGCACATACAGTCCAATCCCCGCGTAGTAATCAATAGATTATCATATTTTATCATGTTTATTGTTCTTATCAGCTTTTTAATTAATTCAATTACTGAACCTGCGTACTACACAAGACTTGCGTATTATCGGCTAAATTCACCCGACCCCCGCGTACTACCCGATAACCGCATGCTAATTGAGACCCGTGCACAAATCGAATAAATACAGTTATTAGTCTGACCTAAATTCAAAATTAACGCCTAACAATCTTGTAACTTTATCAAAATTCTAAATCTCTAAATGTTTTAACAATAAACTTACAAGACCTGTTGCGATTAATATTGCAGAACGAAGAATATTTTATTTGTAACTTGGATACAATACGACAGAATAAAGACACAAAAGCGACGGCAAATCATTCCCAGCACAAATGCGCGGCTGGTCCTCTAGCGGGAAAACAGTTATGTACTGTGTTGTTTACAGGCGATCTAAGTCGTTCCAAAATGGCGTCGCACAACAAGCGGTTTGAACAGTACAAAATCGAGTATATTGTCGCTTCTGAGAAGCCGCTTGTAACCATCTTCGCTTAATCGGAATGTGACGTATTTGCGTCTACTTCCGGTTAGATCTAGCCGCTTTGGGCATTAAGCAGCTAGAGCCGTAGGAATTGAATGCACCTATTTGTTGAGTTACAGTTTTCACACTTGCATCATGCTTATCACGTGATAAATTTTTCCGAGATCAATGTTACCGCCCCTCTGCGTTGCTTCTGTGTGTCTTTATTCTGTGACTATACAATATACAATAATTTTCAACAATAGAAATATTAAGAATCAACAATGTACAATAATAATAAAACCTTTTTTGTCATATACATATACATGAACAATAATTAAAAACTCCTAGCCTCATCGATTTCCCAAAAGCCTTCGTCTTTCACCTTTCCATTGTTGACTCAGGCTGAAGGCAATCTCCGAATCCGGCGCAGCAAAAACCTACAAGTTGGCTCAACCTTTCTTAGGGAGTCTATTTGTTTATAATTTTCAAACCACCTACCTATACATCAACTAAGCAAACACTGAATTCATTATAAACGCAAGCATAAACGGCGACATGAAAAAGGCTCGAGCGTCGACTCGATAATGTTTAGCAAGCGCTTTTAAAAGCCAGTCTGCTCGATGGCTGGGAAATGTTTGTTTAACCATTAAAATGTGCATAAAATGCACCCTCAGGCCTCAGGTACATAAAGAAGATTGTGGCATTGCACAATTTTATGAGTTGAGAGTCTAAGTACGGCAATCATTCACCGGCTTTCGGTAATTAAAGGTTTGCCACCGTAGGAGAAATAAAGCGATATGCCCCATCTTGAGAAAATTCTTATGGCTTTTAAAAGAACTTTTATGTCCAACTAACTATCTTGCAGAATTTTATAATTTACTGCTGAGCATATTGCTGGAAGCAAGGTTTCATGGATGTAGTGGCAAGAAATGGTACATGTGTAATCCTAGTGGCAGAAAATGGTACTACAAGGGTAATCCTAGTGGCAGAAAATGGTACTACAAATATATCCTAGTGGCAGAAAAAGTAACTACATTTCCCTAGTGGCAAGAAATGGTACTACAGATATGATACTAGTGGCAGAAAATGTAACTACATTTCCCTAGTGGCAGAATGTGTCACTAAAAATCTCACTAAGTTTTTATTGAGCTGCATCTGGCGATACTGGCGATATCAGGACAACTCATGGTAGAGTTGGTCAGCGACACCTGTGACGCGTGGATTGGTACAATAGTGGCAATCACCAAAACCCAGGAAACATCACAAATTTCAACAATAACACATCTCCTTGAATGTCCTTTAAAATAGAAAACTTTTCCCAAGAATGGACCAGCCACTTTAAAATCTCATTCAACTAGTGAAGTCAAACATCACTCTGGTGGTAAATAGTAAAGTTATACATTGCTTGATTTGAACGCATCCACTTTATCTCGCATCTAGTATATTGGAAACCTTAAAATGACCATAGATGAGCAAGCTGTGGCACATTTGTGGCTGCTTTTCAACTCTTATTGTTGAAGCACTTTAGTATTTAATTGCAAATGTTGCCACGGCTTTCGTGCCTCAATGGGATTTGTCGGGCGGGTAATTGTTGAGTTTCCTCTGGATGGCAGCTGTTGATTATTTGAAATTCTGATTGTAGAGAACTCATTGTTTTCCTTTTCATCACTTGTACCTCTCTCTAGATTTCAAGTGAATTCCATTGTTGGAGTTGAATTTCAAATTTTCAATGCCCCCATTGTTGGAATCACATGTCAACTTTTTTATATCTTTTGCAATAACTTTTTGATTGATTGAATGATTGATGGATATAGTTTACAGACACTTTTCTGACACTTTTCTCAGAAGAAGTAATTACAATTGTGGAACTACTGTGGGAAATAAATCTTCATTCTCATCACTGATGACAGATGTTAGCAGCAATGACAATAATATCTTAGAAAGACCATCTTCTAGACATTTCTGCTAAAAGTAGCCCTGGTGACAAAATTAAGAATATCAGTAGTGTCGGAATTAATTTAATTAATTAATTGTTTTTTTTTTCAATTTGGTTGTGCCAATGGTGTCTTCTTGCTCGGTACCAGACATTTATTCGCTTCGACATCTTTTCCAAAAAAATTCTTCACCGCTTCCAAAACTACGATGACTTGCACAAATCCGGCGAAATGAATTTGCGATGCATCGCACCTTGATTAAAATTCCCAATTATGGAACACCGGCTCTAATTCGATTTAGTGGGGAAAATGAAAAGACTTTTCCCTCCCAACAGCTTTGCGCATACATACAAAGCACCCGCGTGCTGCATTAATATTCACGAGCCAGAGAGAGGGGCCTCCAAACAAACTTTTCAGTATAAATTATTGTCACCTGGTCAAATAAAGGTGAAGGTCACAGGTCGTTGCACAAACCTACTGGTGCAAGAGATAATCCGTAGCCAATTAGAAAGGAGCCTCCAAGGTCGAGAGACTGGAACGGCGAAAATGCCTCCAAGGAATATTTCATGTGTTCCCCTCTCCGTTGCTCATGCGCAACTTTTTCTGATTGGCAGTAAATTGAAGAAAATCAAGCGGCCGATTAACAGAGTTGATAAATAAAAGCGACAATGGAAGGTTCTTGCGTTATCGAAGTAAATAGTTTGACTTATTCCGAAACGAGCAAAGAAACTTCGGAGGCATTAATTGGCCGCTTGATTTTCTTGATTTAGCTTTTGCGATAAGAAATATGATACCGTAATGGATGACGTCATTATTGTTCCAAGGTTTGTTCCAAACCCACATTCATCAACAATGAAGTTCTCAGGTTTGCTCTTTACATAAATCTGCCTCAGAGAATTAAACGAGAGAAGCCTCACTAGTTCAATTCCCGGAATATTCAAAATATTGGCGGGAAGTTTAAATCGTCACATGTAGGCAAGAAATTGTTATACAGCATATGCAGCCTTTATTATCCACACCAGATGCACAAATCCAATCAAGAGGCAGCCTTTTTACAATCATCTAGCAAGAAACTGATGCAGCACCTTCCTGTTGCTAGACAGAATTGGATGTCATCCACCTCTCAATCAAATTCAGGAAACTCGATCGACTTTGAATCGAGTTTGACCATGATTGGATTTGGATCAAGTTTTGCAGATCAACATCTCGTTCACACTGACACTGGATCTAGATCTAACTTACTTGATCTACAGTTGATCCAAAATCACACACAAGCAGCCATGTTGATTTTCAAGCGCAAAGAGAGCTTTAATTTTTTCTTAAAATTACCACTAGGTGGTAGTAATACAAAAGAGTAACTAAGGAATAAGAAACAGTAAAAGCAATCAAGGAATCTATCCTTAAACAATATCACAAGATATAACAAAACAGCAACAATCAGCCCAAGCGTGTAACAAAGGCCTCACTTCCCAATGCTTTCGTCATTGTTATTTTTTCCTGTCACAAAGGACTCAACAATGCCTTCATGTTGATCAAGCAGATTGTTATCCGTCTTACAACTGCCAACAATGTCATCAACAATGTCGACTGCCATGTAGTGGCAATTACAATACAGTTAAATAATTATACTGCTTTTATCACCTCAATTAGCCGGTGATTGTCGATGATGGCCAGACAAGCTGTTGTAAACGTTGCACGCAGGTGGCGCACCTGTCATGTTCGATTGGCAAATAGCCGATTGCGTTTGCTGCCGAGACGCCGCTGCCATCTGTGTTTGCTACGTTTGTTCTGGGGGTTGTTGTTATCGCATCGACGGATGTTGATGGCTGCTAGTAGTGGCATGTTGGTCTGTTATAAAGTGGTTTTGGGATTGAGGTTGTGTTGTGGTAGATGAAATTCCAGGTTCATGTAAATATTGTACAATGTACTACTCCGTGCCAAAAAATTGATGGTAAGAAAAACTTGAATTTCTTTAAGAGTTTAATGAATATTAAAAAACGGACTTAGGATGATTTAAAGACCCACCAGAGCCATTTTTTTCATGTTTGTTATTTGAAATTTGGTGAAAACGTGTTGGAGAAAAAAATTAAAAACCTCCAAAAATGGGTTTTCGCAATTTTTTCGATGATTCGAGAACCGAATGAGATAAAATTAAAAACTAAACAGATTTAGGATTTATTGGCAAACTTTTCTAAATTGGATGTATGGGTCTCGGTAAGTCTCAAAAAAAGTTGTAAGGAGCTATGTAATTGACTTCGAAGGTCTGATTTTTTTAAAATAAAATAATCAGATTTGCAACAATATGTAATGTCCTGTTTCCAGTTTGTTTGTTTGTAGGAATTTCTAATGGGATTTGTTGATGATTTTTTTAATAGATGATTGTTGAGGGAATTGTGTGAATTGGTAAAAGTGCATGTGATTTTCTAATTGGATTGCTCAGCAGTATTTGCAGGTTGGGATTGTGGGGGAGGCGACTAATTAGTCCCCCGTGAAGCTAAAAATTATTTATATTTCAGAGATTTTTCTTCTAATACTTTGCTTAATTGCTAAAAACCTAAGTGTCATTTTTAGGGTGGGACTCGATTAAAATTTTTAGTCGATTAATCAAGAAATTTTAATCAGTTAAGACTTTAATCGATTAATCGGTTGGTTAACTTAACCGATGTTGGTTCACAATTTTTATTTCTATGCAAAATTAACAATAAAATGTTTTTTAATTGTTGTGATTCTTGTCTAAGTATAGTGTTAAGTAGGTTTGAGTTAGGTTTAAGCTCTTTTTTGATTCCTCATAAACCTAGATTTTAAGCCTTTTCGCTTGCATGCACTGTTCTGAAGCATCTTTGTTGTTTATACAGTACATTGTTAGTTAAGCCTTTTCTCTGCTTTAGAGCATACTTGTAGTTGCTTTGTTATGACTCAACACAGATGTTATGATTATGGAATGATTTTCATTAAATCAGTTCAACTGAGTTTGCGCTTGAATTAGAGTTTTGGGTCTTTCGGTTCAAATACTGCAGCTTTCGGATAACTATGGTTTTTCAGTCAAGGGGAGTTTTGGATAGATTTTTTGAAAATTATTAACTATACAGGCAAAATGTGCAAAATTTCTGCTGAACTTAGTCATATATCTGTAATTTTTTGCAAAAAATCTACAAATTTTTTTAGCCGACTTAAGAATTTATGCAAAAATTCCAAAAATATGCAAAATTTTTACAGAAATTATATAGAATTTTTTTTAAAAAAGTGACCAATTAACTAGAATTTTTGAAAAAAAAAAATTGGTACATTTTTACTTGGGATAAGACCGACAAACCCACCACGACCACGACCGAAGAACTCCTAATCTTCCATCAATCATTTAAAAAACCTAACTCCCAGTGCCACCCCTAATAAATCCCAATTACAATCAACCCAATTTGACCCTTTAATCTCCAACCATCACTTATTAGTATCAGCACAACACTCTGGAGTCTATCTCCCCCTTGACAAATCAACGCCGACGGATCACGAAAGCGGAAAACTTCCATTCCCTGACAAGACACACACATACAAAAAAAACTTCCACATTAATGAACATTTCTCACACCACCAACCACTTTTCCATTCAACATCTTCCCCACTCCAAGGCTCAATCCATTTCCCATCAACTTCAATTGATTCATGATCCCACTGGCAGCAACTGACTGACTCACTGAATTAAATAGGCCTAAGAGGTAGAATTGGGTGGAAGGTTCCATACACCTGGTTGACTCCTGCAAGGGAAAATGGCAAATCCAATTTGGTGTCCCTTCGAGTATGTCAACGGTCCATAATCGTATCAGATGATAGGGAGCAGAAGTTGACAGGGTATTGAGCGAGGATGCAACCTGGTTTGGTCAATAACAAATGACCATTGTGTTAGAAGGGTTGCAACCTGTCTTGAGGATGGGTGGATCATCAGTCTCTTTGTTGGGGATGGATGGATGAATGTGGGAGATTTATGTTGAGAATAAAGAGGGTGTTGTACGATTACGGTCAAAATGGGTCTAAATTGATCACTACAGTCCAGTGCTTGTCTTTGGGTATGCTTAAGGTGTGTCCCTTGATCACCCAATTGCAAAGTTTATTCTGAGTGATTGGCGCTTTTTAGACAGCGCGGGTGCATCATCATGCATTGTTTAGAAGTTACAATCATTATGTTTACTGAAAGGTTTTTTTAAAAAATTACCGTACCATACTATCTTGTTTTTGTTAATTGTTGATTGTTGAGTATTGGTGTTCATTGTTGTTTTACAGAATGATCCTCAAAAAAATAAGTCTTTGTTTGTGATGTCACAGAAGTATCCTGTTTTATTTTTTTGTTGTAATCCGGTTTTGTGACTTTCTTGTGCAATAGGGTATCTTAGATTGTGGATGATTTAAAAAAATTGGTTGCAATATTTAGATGGACCGGTTGCAATATTTAGATGGACCGGTTGCAGTATTTAAATAAACCGGTTACAATATTTAGATGGACCGGTTGCAATATTTAGATGGACCGGTTGCAGTATTTAAATGAACCGGTTGCAATATTTAGATGGACTGGTTGCAGTATTTAAATAAACCGGTTGCAATATTTAGATGGACCGGTTGCAGTATTTAAGTGAAATGGTTGCAATATTTAGATGGACCGGTCAGATTTTTGGATGAATTGGTTTCACTTGTAATATTTAGATTGACCAGTCAAATTTCTAGATACAGGTCGAACCCCGTTATAACGAACTTCAATATAACGAATTCCTCGTTATAGCGAATTTTAAATTTTGTTTGGTTGGTCGCCCTATCTCTCCCATGCTAAAAAATTTCACTATAACGAATTTCATTATAGCGAAATTTCAGTAT
>JAQFZO010001160.1:0-17511 GCA_034695885.1 Geophilus flavus
AACATTTATTCAATGTGATTTTACAACTGACAACATTCAAACATTCCTACAACCTTCAGAAACATTATTCCAATGTTTCCTAAAAAACATAAAACATAAAAAATCAAAACATACAAACCCTTAAACAGCAAACCTCCATTCCATGCACCACCAACACCAAGAAGAAGACATAATCCTTTAGCAAACTCACACATCCAACACTCTGCCTGAGCAAAAGAGAGAAAAATCGAGACCTCACTACTCGCACTCTACACAACTGAGCCCACTTCAGCTGTCTATCAGTGTCAGTCTACAAACGGGAAAGGATTGTTCGACCATGGGACGTGAAAACCAAGTCCGAGGGTGGGACCTTGCAACGAGGGGTGTACACACTCGCCACCTCTTCACCTCATTAGAATGACGGGCCGTCGTTGTGAAAGGTGGCAAAGAGGAGGGGTAAGGGGAAGGTGAGACACGGTCCCCGAGTAAAAACCTTCAACGGCGCTCCAAAGAACCGGCGTTGCCCCATTGTTCTCGCACTCTAAGGGAACCGAGGAGTTATATTATAGCGTAGGGGAGAGAAACCCGACCAACCCCTTTACCCCCACCGCACCAGACAGTCTAGGCCCGCGGGCCTAACCCTTTTTTTTTCAAACTTCTTTTTTTTTGTGTGTGTGCGTCTCTACACCCCTTTTGCAACGCGCACCCTCGGTAGGAGGAATGACCCCCACCGCCAATACTGTGTCCAACTTTTTCCCATCAAGGAAAAAAGTTATTTGCATCTTTACAAGGCGAGGCGAGGGAAAGAAAAAAGGGAGGAAGGGGTGAAATGCGAAAATCCAGTCTGATTTGCCCAAGAAAGGAGATTCTGCTTCTCTCCCCTTTGCACCCACCGTGATTTTTTTTTGATGTGGATTTTTTTTTATTTTGGATTTTGGGGGTAGGGGTAAAGGAAAGGAAAGGAAGGAAAGGGAAGGAAAGGGGGAATTGGAAGAAAGGGTTTTTCTATGTGCACCTAGTGATTAGGCCTAGCCTGCTGTCTGGATAGTGGATACAGAAACACACCCACTTAAATATAATACTAAACCCCAACAGCTGATACTCTGGATAATTAGAATTTTTTGGGGGAAGAATGTGAAACTTTTTCAAAGGGTTTTTCTTGAATGAGGAGGACCAAATGTGTAGCAAGTTTTAGTTTGTGTTGCAGACTCAGAATTTTCCAAGACTGGTAAAATTTTCAAACTTCTGGTTTTGCATTCCAAATTTACTTGTTTCCATGATCAAATTATTCGAAGATTATGCGCAGAATCTCTAAGCTTCTGATCATGGAAACACGTGAATTCGATAATTCTCCGAAGTCAGAAAATCCGTTCGCAAAAAATCCCATCATGGAAACATAGTGCATTTCTTGTTTGAATATCTCTGGTGCGGATGAAATTTGTAGTATACTTTGTAGAGCCCTATACAGAGAATGTGTGCAGGAAGACATTGCAGAGTCCTGTGTCGCCCAATTCAATGCAGACTGTACCATACTTGCTTGATTGTTTTTATTGGTATTGTGTTTAAATTGAGGTTTGAGGTATTCTTTTTGCAAGTTTTGATACAGAAACAGGTCAAGTATGGCCATACTAAAAACAGTTCAGTCGAGCCAATGCAAATGTATAGTTGGTTCAACCAAAAAAGAAAACAACTATAGGGTTAGGGAATTTCATATCAATCACCCGACTGATGTATAGTAAATCAAATTATAATAAACAGAACACTGTTAAAAAAAATCATAATTTTACAGTACATTCTCCTTAAAATTTGACAGAAAAATTCTTAATAATGCCTCTACAGAAAATGATTGATAAATTTACAGAATTTTTTTCTTTTTTAGAAATACTAATATTTCGTAAATTTACATATAGGATTTGAAGATGAATAAATTCTGCTGTTAGTATGATAGATAATCCCATGTAAATTTACAGATAAAGAATAAAATTTTCAAAAATAAACATATTATTGTAGATTTACATAAAATAGTCAGTTTAACTAACATTGAATCTTTTGGTTGTCTCAGTCAACTATCAATGACCAGAATGTCACACTAAAACACACAATAAACCAATTTTCCTTTTTTTCTCGACATCCCAATCTCCACATCATTTTTTTACTTAATTTCTATACATATTCAAATTTACCCCTTCAAATTCACACATCAGCAACCTACCTACCTACAGAAGACCTCAGTTCCAGCAAGCATTTACAGTACAAGCCCCAGATCTTACTTGAGACCTACATCACTCCATCTAGCAAATCCCTTTCCACTTCCAACTCAGTCATCAAGAGAATTGAGATCATCTTCCCTTTTCTTCCCATACATTCATAGATAACACCTGACGCCAATGAGGTTCTTCACATTTCCTTATTACCAACAGTTGAAATTGGTCCAAATCCAAAACAATCAAAGTGTTCCAATCAAACTTCAATCCCATTCAACCACTCATGTAAATTTACAACCTCCATAATACATAAAACATATTAAACCCCAAACAACTTCACACACACACACACACACACACATCTCTTAATATATCCTCATCCCATCTTCTGATCAACACAAACTCAATCAACATAACATCATTTGGTCACTATACTCACTACCCAACTAATGAAAAATAATGTTTATCTCAAACCCCATATAACACTTTCAAAACAGGTCTTAGTCACGCCAAAACACTTCCCCCAGTTTTAAAAAAAAAACAAATAAGTCTAACACCCAAAAAGCAAAAAAAAAAAAATCTAAAATTGAATTGATAGTGTAGACCTCGTCAATCACTTAAATAGCCAATAAAGATGGCAGGAAAATTAAGAATAATGTATATTTCTGACCTTTATCTTCTCATATTGATGCCACCTCAAAGTGGAATTGAGAGTAAAACGAGAGGGTTAGGGGAAGTCGCAAAATTGGGGGGAGATGCGTCTGCGTGTCTTTGGTTTCGTTCGGCAGTTGTTAGGGGGGAGAAGTCGTTGCAACAACCCCTTGTGCACATCGCAGTCATCCATCGAGTGCCAGGAATTTACGAGTCGCAGCCCTAAATCACGGGATTAACACGCGACGCAGACAAGGACGTGGTTTTCGGCTTTCGGTTTTCGTTTTAAAACATTATACGTATATAAAGCAGCAATGGCGTCATCGGTGCGCGTGCGAAAAGTTGGCATCACCGTCACTCTCTACACGCTGCTTTTTGCCATTCCACAAGCACTGAGTCACGGATCCCAAACGAAATGACAATGAAATGTGTTTTGGAATCGCAAACTCATCTTAATGAGTGAAAGCTCTTCATTCTTTTTCGTTTTATACGTTTAAGGGGGTTGTGGGAGGAGTTGAGAGAGATGGAGGAAGAAGAAAAGAGAGATGGTTTTTGGGGAAATAAAAAGAAAAAGAGTGTCTGTGTGTGCGTGTGTGTGTAGAAAAAAAAATGGGTACAACGTTAAATCACTTTTCACGCACAAACAAACTGATAATGTCGTTTGATAAGGCAGTTAAATGCGTGCGACTAAATAAAACGTGGAATTTCCGTTAATAAACAATTTTCACTCGTGAATTCATTCTCATTCGCTGTCAACTTACCTTGAAACTCGGCGATTCTATATAATTAATTGCCCCGACGCTGTTTCTCCTCTTCCTCTCTCTCTCTCTCTATCTCTCTTCAAACACCATCATTTCCACATCCGTTCGTTTAATCCGATACAAATATTTATTAATTTTCTTATTTCGTGTCAACATTTTGAGAGAAAAAATTCAAATTTTTTTTTTAATTTTATTTTTCTCGCTAAAAGACGCGCGAGTGAATTATGGGTACGTTTTTCTGGCACACTGCCCTAATATTCGTAGAATGCATTTCCTCTCGCCTTTTAAAAGTATTTAGAAGGTTTTTATTAAGACACACGTACGTCGCTATTTTTCCGTCTCGTTCCCCCGTTTTTAATAAATGGGGTGGCTATTATACGTCCGTCCACATTGTGTCGTTTCCCTCCTCCTCCACCCCGCCACCCCCTGTTGAAAAACCCTCGGCTTTTATGCGCGGGGGCAAGGGGTCAGTTGGGGGCTTTTGAGAGTCGGTGGCCCGCAAAATGATTCATCTTTAACAAGTTAGCAATTTCTTGGAGTTAAAAGTTTTCAAAAATCTCCCCAAACAAGGTTTGTGTACACTTTACGGGATTTTTTTTTTTGAGGGGTCGATTGAGGGGGGATACTGCTGATGGTGGGGTACTACTGTATTGGGGTTGGTGGGTGATGGACAAGTGGTTGTTGGTTTGGTTTGGTGGAAGACTGAGAGTAGGTCGGGGAATTACAGGTTAGTTGGTGGGAAAAAAATGGGGAAATGTATTGTTTTGATGGTTTGAGATTGATGAATTTTAGGGTTTGATACAAATTTGGGTTTGAGGAGGAATTTCCAATCATCCGACCCTGAAAAACGGGAGAACAAGGGTCTGGAACCGGAGCATAATCTAAAACAACCTAACCTATACCTTACCATGTATAACTATTGATAATTGCGTTTACGGCCCCCTGCTGAGTGCTAATATTTAGCTCTTTGGGATTTGGTCCAAATAAGTGACTGTTCTTATTATCCACTGGTCCGATTAACCTGAATCCATGAAAAGCATGGGGTCAGAGGCAAAAGGGGTCCGACATTCATGAAAATCTCGTTGACGGGCTTCAAAAATCCCATGAAAATCCCAAATCTTTAATCAGAAAATCAATAAAATCATCCTTAAAATCTGTACAAAATCTCAGAAATCTTTAATCAATTCCCAAAAATCTTTCAAAATCTATATAAAATCTCCGAAAATCATTTAAAATCTCGTGGACGAATTTTCCTAATGCCTGGCCCCCTGATTAGAGTGGTATGTGACATCAGATGATCTAGCAAGTCTTTGGAACCAAGAGAACTGGAAATCGGTGGTGTACCTGTGTAACAAAGTATTGTAATTTTTTTTTCTGCATTTCAATTACAGTAAATGCACAAATTTATTAAAGTACTGTAAATATAAATTTTTTAATACAATTTTGATATTTGTTTCCATTTAAAAAAATATTCCCAAGGAGCCTCCACAACTGTAAGTGGCCAAGGCAGCTCTTTCAAACCTCTTGACAGACCCTGCAGGCCTGTACAAACTCTAGTTGCTGTTGTTGATAAGTTGTTACTGATGAAGGCATTTGGAGCTTTGAAGTGACATGTTATGGAAGAATGAAAGGGTTGGGTAGTTTGTAAGGTATGTTGTATAGCCATGGTTTTTTTTAAAGAGGTGAAACAAATCCTTTCTATAAAATGTGAATTCTTATATTAAAAACTTCACATCAGCTTCAAGTCTTCAATTTACAGTCCTTGAGGACATCAGTCACTCTTTGTGGCATGTATCCACAGATATAGAAAGACAAAAAACAGTCATTTCGTTGTAAACTTCGACTGCGAATTCCAAGGGAAGTTCATTCGGTTTGGCCAGTTTCCAATGACGCTTGGGAGTGGGACAGTTCTGTTTTCTCCCAAGTTCTCCTAGGGGTTGCCATAATCCACTAGGGCATTTGCGACTCATAAGCATTTTCACTACATCTTACTATATAGCCTTAATTAACTAATATTAATATATGATCCAGAGCAAATACCTTCATGCTTGAAAGGCCATGGGCAGTGTTGCACGTGATAATAAATATGACGACAAATATTTCTATTATTCAGTTATTGTTAGAGACTCTTATAATATTAACTCATGCCTTGTTCAGTTGCTAAATTAGTGACCACTGACCACAGTGAACCAATGATAACAGACTAAATTACAAATACAAGAAAAAACACGCAATCCATGATATGTATAACATGCGTCGTGTCTTTCGGGAGTTTTATTTCCAAGGCTTTTGAGCAGTTAAAATGGGAATGTGTTTGCGAATTTGGATTTTAATTGCGTCGCTGTCACGGTTTTTGGTGATTTGGTCCCTCTGGTGGAATTTTTTAATTAATTTTTCAACAATTTGTGTCGAATTAAAAGAATCGATGGATGGCTTGGTTGCTTTGCTTCCTTCCTTCCATCATTTTTGTTGCGGCCATCTAGTGAGCACTCACTCGGTCGTGACAAACAGGCTGCGTTTTGATTGGTCAGGGGTTTGCTTTGTAACCAATGGTGATTAATGAGTTTGAAATGGTGGGTTAGAGAGCGATTTTGGAAGATGGGAGTTAAATACGGGCTTAAATTGATTAAAATGTTACTTTGTTGATGGTTTTTTTTCTGATTTCTAGACAAGGAAATGAATAATTTTTGTTTGTGTTGAGTTGATGGAGGGATGTGTGTATTGCTTCACGTGTGTTGCTAGCAGCTGATAGGCCAATTGTGTTGCGAATCTCAGAATATAAAAACCAAATTATAAAGCAAAAATAATTTCTTGATGTTAGTAGCCGCTGGTGCACGTGTGCGTATACTTTTTCAATATATAGACATAAGTGTGGACTCACTACGGCGCTGCGACATGAGCCTAATTACAGACTACGACGTTGAATGGATGCGGGGTCGCAAAACGGGTTTATTCGAATGGGTCAAGCGCAGTCGAGTGGCTGCGAATCGGTGTGACAATATCCATGTTCGCTATCTAACTTCACCAATTACCGTTTATAGTGTAACGAGGTGTATTTTTCGCTTGCGTTAACTCTAAAGTTCCTTGATGCGAACATTTGAGAATGTTCAACAATTACGTGGAAAAGTTACCCCGGTATGAAAAGGGGAAGGGAAGAGAAAAAAAGGAAAGAAAAGGAGAGGAGAGGAGTGTAGAGGAGAGGAAAAAGAAAGTTACTTGCCTTGAAATTGTTTCCGGTTGAGAAAACGCAAATGCAAGTGTGTAAAAAGTTTTGATCGGTGATTTCCAAAGAATGGAATCGCATCACCTTTTGCACATTCCAATCGTGCATGGAATTACTGACCTGGGTCTGTGTCGGGTTGATGTTCATCGGTGAAGTTGTTTGTGATGTTGTGTTTCTTGGGTGTTTGCTGGAAGAAGAAATATGGGCATTAAAATGGAGTTATAATTTTTTTTTGGAGGAGGGAGGGTAGGGGGTGGGTGACATTTGAGTTTTGGGATATTTTAGTTTTTTTTTCAGTAGGAAATTGAAATTTTTTCTTTTTTTAATTAAAATAAATGAAAATTTAAATTTCTTGGTGAAAAAAATAAAAATTTGAATTTTTTAGATGGGGAAAAAAATTTGATGTTTTTATGAAAAAAATGAAAATTTCACTTTTGAGTGGGGAAAAAAAATGAAAATTTCATTTTCCAACTGGAAAAAAAAAATAAAAATTTAGTTTTCCTACTGGGAAAAAATGAAATTTTCATTTTCTTAATGAAAAAAAAATGAAAAATTCATTTTCCTACTGGAAAAAAAATGAAAATTACATATTTTTAATGAAAAAAACGAAAATTTATTTTTTAGTAAAAAGAAGTAAAAATTTTTACTTATTTACTATAAAAATTTCCATTTTTTTAATATTAAAAAAAAATTAAAAATTTTAATTTTCTACTGAAAAAAAAAATAAAATATCAATTTTTTTTCTAACAAAAACAAAATAAAAATTCCTCTTTTTTAATTTTTTTAAAAAAAATTAAACTTTTTTCATATTTTTCGTATTTTTCCTTTGGTAGGTATCAAATAAAAATTTTAAAAAAATCAATTGTCCAAAAACAAAAACAAAAAATTCATCTTTTCCTAATTATATTCAAAAAAAATAAATATATTTTTAAAAATTGAAAACATAATTCGACACTTTCCCCCAAACCTAAACCCACTCATCTAAAAAAAAAATTCAATTTTCACACATTAAACAAATAAAAAAACAACTTTAAAAAAAAATATCCAAATTCCAAAATATCCACACCTGAATTAAACGCAATCACTAAGACACGTCGCATTTTTTCCTCCTCCTCTTTGCAAACAGCCAGCAGCCAGAGGCAGAGCCAGTACAACTTTAACGCCGACTTTTCTTCCTTTTATTATCTTAATAACACTTGAAACATGGGGGAAAAATAAGAGCCCTACTAAGAGGCAATACGGGGGCGTAGATCGGACACACACGGCATTTCATAATGTTCAGACGCGATGCCTGTGGTCGGTTGAGTCCGGTCATTTCGACGCGTTCCTTCACGCGTCTCTCCTCTCCCTATCAAACGACGGGCTCGACTCCTCGCTCGTAAATTGTGCACGCGTGCGTCGTCCTCATCTCACTGATTACACGGCGTCACCCGCAAAACTCTAATCTGGCGACGCGAGGAACGCGGCCTAATTAGCGAGTCTGATGATAGACGAGCAGCCGGACGCCTCACGTCCACCCCAATGGCCGAGCGAACCAACCAGAAACGCGGTGAAGTCGCCGTCATAAATTCATTAGATAATTCATGTCACTGCATTAATTCCACTCTCTTAACATGTCCATGGTCCGTGTATTCGCAAGGGAGAGACGGGATCAACTGAGAGGCGACGATAACAACTTTTGTTCCTCAACTTTTCCTCACTAAAAATGGAAAAAATTCAAAAAAATTCAAAATTAGAAAACTTTCCTCTTGTTTATATTAAAGTTTCGCCTCGTATCAAACAAAACAAAGCTTGTTTACCGTGTAACATCAATACACGCGTGATTAATGAGTTTGTTTGATACGTTTTGAAACAAAACATAGACTAACCTGATGATGGCCGCCGCCATTTTCTAATTAATCGGTACATCCGGGTACTGAACTCACTCTACAAGTTTTGCACGGTTTATTAACTGATGTAAAGGCGTGAAATATGTCGAAATTTTGTTTTGTTACTGTGTTTGTGTTATCTGTTCTTCTTTTATATACAAGTTGGGGTGTTTTAAAACTCGTTTTTGATCTGCGATGAAAAACTGCTCCCAACACGCGACAGCCATTACTTTTTTTCACACGGTGGCGCTCCGGTTTGTGGTTTGCTACTTATTTTACGGTTATTTTTTTTATTTTATTATTTTTTTTTTTGTATAATGACGATTCGCATAATTTTTATTTGAATTTTTTTACGAACCATAAACCGAATGCATTACAGCGCTTCAAAGTGTCCGGATTACTTTCATTAGTTCCCGCTCTACTGCGCTCTCGGAAAAAGTTTCAACCAACCGGAAATATGTCTTATGACGTCATACTGATTCATATTTACTGTGCTTTAATGACTCTCTTTTTTCTTTTTAAGAAATTCTAGCAAAACACAATATAAACCATCAAAAATTTGTTTATTTTTCCAGAAAAATAAAAATAAATTATTGAAATTTATGGCATTTGTATTTTGTTGTGTAAATAACAAGAAAAACAAATGTTTTCATCACGCAACTGTGATTTAGTTACATATTGGAAATAAATAACAAATAAAATCCACTCTAGTTTCTACTTTCTTCGCCTGCCCAACGGCATCCATCCCCAATTTATTTTTATACAGATTTCTCTCTCTCAGAAAAGTCCATCAACCCCATACACACAACCGAACGTATTTCATATTTGCCCGCCTCAAATTGATGTTGATCCATCAGATCCAACGCTTCTTCGCATTTCATTGCCAAATGTCCTTCCTTTTCTTCCTGTCTGCTCTGCGCCTCACATCCACTTCATTGAAAATCATGTTTGCGCATGAGCATTTCGTTCTTTTAGTCATTTTCCATTTGGATCATGCGCCAATCAGTTCAAGATGACCAAACTAAATGAAAATACAACAGAAAAAAAAACTCAATTCTTCCTCCAAGAACCCATACGACCGACGTCATTCGATATTAAACTTTAATAACCCACCCATAAAACTTCGTCTTATTGGACAATGGGTCATCCGTAAAACACGCGCGACGTTATACCTCGAATTTAAAAGCATAATTAAATTAAAAACAATTATTTCCTTACCTGTTTTCCCCGAAAAACTCGCCGCTAACACTTTCGTGTCTACGTGGAATAAATTCATCTCAATATTTACATAGCTTCATATAATATTTACTTAACCTTTTACACTTTGAATTTATGCGCACTTTCGTAACTCATTTTTCGCCATCCCATCCATCCATCCCCACGCGCTTGCTTGCTTCTCTTGCTCTTGCAACTCTTGCTTGCTTGATGGTGATGTCGCCAGCAACACGAGGAACGAAACCCATAAGCAAGTTTTCCTTGTTGCCGTGCAAAGAATAATTAAAATGATTAATTTCGGCAGCTTCCCTCGTTAATGCATGACCTGTACTGCTTCAATTAAATTTCTTGTTGTGCCCCGCCGTCGTTCCCAAACTGCCAAATTCCGGCGCGGTCTTGCAGCCTAATTGTATTAAAACGGTGTCGTGTAAATTAAAAAGCTCAGCTCATTAAGAGAACGAATCTTTCAACTTTTTTCTTTCCATGGCCTCACATGGCCGCTTGCCCTCCTCCTCACCCACTCTCCTCACACCGACCCCCCGAGACGAGAAGGAGAACCAAAAGGCGCTCGGAGAGAGAAGAGAGCGCCATCACTGCTCTAGCCTCTAAAGACGTTCAGTTTTTTAATTTTTTTTTTACTCTCTCTCTCTCTATTTTTTTTTTTTTTAAATTAATGACAGGTCTCGCGCGTGCCTTTCCTGTTCTTTTATTTTTTTTTCGTACCTTTTCTTTCCGGTTGGTGGAACCAGCTGCAGTCACGAATGCTTTTACACCTTTGGGACTCACGCAGACCACGTTTTATCTTTTTTTTTCTCTGTCTTTTAAATTTCTTTTTAACAACTGCACTTTTAACTTTGCTAATTAGAATAATTACGTTTAGGAAAGAATAAAACTTTATGAATTCGGTGTTGGAATGTAAAGAAATTTAGTTATTTTATGTCATTTATGGTGGTAAAATGAAAAAGTGTGTATTTTGACTGGTTTTGAGTCGTTTTGACTACTCTGATGAGGGTATTATATATATTTCCAGGGTTTCTCGGCGTGACATTCATGATTTAACACCGAGGGGAGGTGTTATGTTCACACACGGGCCGGAAAACAGGATTATTAGTCGGGTGCCAGTATCTCCGTGAACCAGACCGAGGCAAACATCCCCTTCTCAACCGTTACTAGGTTATTAATTCGGGCATGACACAATGAAGAAAAAACACGCAATTTTTCACCATTTCACCATTCACACTGATTTCTCCGTTCCCTTTTATATTATTTATTTGTTATTCTGGTCAAAAAAGATAAATCAGGAACCATCGGGAGATGACCAAATAAAAGCGAGACAGAAATAAATCGTATGAAAACAAAAAAGTGCATCTGTTTTTCGATAAGATCCTCATTACTTTGCTTTTCCCTCGCGGGTCCGTGACTATTTTGCGCAATAACAGCCTTCAATTTGCGAAAGATAGACATCTTGGAAAATTTTTCCTTGTCGCTCGGTTCGTTTTCTATACTGTATATACTAACTTAGCTCTCTCTCTCTCTCTAGTCCGAGGGCAAACAGAGAAGACTGATAAGGACACTGCGATGATTTGCCCAAAACTCATTAATCCCGCTAAGCCCATAGTGATGCCGTTTTCCAATAGGGATTGAAAGTTATCAAGAAAAGCAACCCTCCGTACAATGGGTGCCTTCAATTGCAAGTGAGCTGGAAGGAAAAACCCAACTTAGATGTTGCTTTAACGATTTGTAGTGGCGCAGATGCGTCTTATCTTAAGTGAATTTCTAAAGGCATCGTCTTGGTTTACTAATAGATTATTCTCCATAATAGAAAACCCATTCCTATACAACTTTATCACCCGTCATTATATATTTTATAAATAAATAAATAAATAAATAAATAGTGGGGATGGGATTTTAATCGATTGATTAATAACCGATTAAAATTTCGCATAATCGATTAATCGAATTTAAAATGGCGCCAAAGAGGTTAGTGCTGATTGGTTAAATCGATGGAAATCTGTTGAAAATCGACAAAAATTGATAGAAATCAACGGAAAATGGTAAAAATTGATGGAAAACTGCGATTTCCGTCGATTTCAATCGGATTTTCCCTTAAAAATTGGTTTCAATTTCTTAATTTTGGCATTTTAACATTTTTAATCAACTTTTTCTATCCAATGAAATGGTCGATTAAATTTTAATCGAGTCCCAGCCCAAGTTTTAACCGATTAAAATTTGACTTAATCAATTGGTTAAATTTACACATCATGATGTATCAACTTAACCAATCAACTATTTAAAATATTCTGTAGCATTTGTAATATTTAAGGAAAATGTCGATGAAAATCAGGGGTAACTGGACTTATATCGACACAAAATCGATAAAAATCGGCACAAAATTGAAGAAAATCCATATAGAAAATCGGTATAAATTGATTTCACACCAATCTGTCGATTTTGTGTCAATTTCCGTCCAATTACCCTTGATTTCCATCGATTTTTCCCTTAAAAATTACAAATATGTGGAATTTATAAATTTTAAATTTTAAAAATATTAAAACCGATTAAAAATCGATTAAAATATCTTGATTATTTTTTAATAAATACAAACAAATAAAATAAAACAAATTTCTTTATTGATTCGAGATCAAAAAAAAGCATTGTATACAAAATGTAGCAAATTAAAAAGAAAAAAATGGAAGATATTTTCCCTATTTAGTAGTTAAATTGAATTAATTAAACAACCAAGTCATATACAAAACTTAATCGATAAAAGAAGAGAGAATAAAAAAAAAATATTTACACCTGTCACCGACTGTAAGGTGAAACGTCATCAATAAACAAGACGAAAACACGCAACAAATTTGTGTGCACATTAAAAATGCTAAACACAAACGGCTAACGACGAGTACTGCTTCAATTTTTACACGGGGAATAATAAAAACAACAAATTATTATCATCAATAAGGAAGCAGCAGGGGATTATTACGTTTCATTAAAGATTACTATTAAATCTTGTTTTTCTCAATTGAAAATTACAAGTTCAATGTTTTTATTTAAATTAGAAAAAAAAAATTGAAGAGATTTCTCATCGTTAAACCCTCGATGCTATCGACGAATACTACTGTAGAGTACCAACAGGTGTCAGCACTAACCGTGTCGCACCCTTCTACAATATTTGTATTATTTTTCTTCCTTTTTTCATCTTTTGGCGAGAATTAGATTCAATATCGTGTCAGGGGAGACCGAGAACGGGACCGGGATCGTCTGTAAATAAAAAAAAAATTTGTTAATTCTTTATATTAAAAATTTTTTAATTTTTTTTGAAAATTTTTAATTTTTTTTTTTTGGATTTTTATATAGGTGAAAATATTTACAATGCGAGTGATGTTTGGATGTTTGAAAAAAAAAATTAATGATGTTGTAATTTTTTTTCTTCGATACAAATAAAATGGAAGATTAATGATACTCATTTAAAATCCAATAAAATCTCTCTTCAATTTAATTTCCACGCTGTACATAAAAAAAGGTGTAGTTATGATTAAAGCGATGTAATTGCCAAATAGGCCCCGTGGTGGCACCACTTGTAGAGTTATGACTTTCAACGAGTATCGAGCTTCGGCTTTTAAAGTTTAAATCAACTGAAAAATTTTCTTTTTTCTTTTTCTATGAAACTGTGATGAGTAAAACAAATACATTTTGCGAGAAAATTAAATACATATTATTCGCAATTTAATTTTTCTTCAGTTATTCGTCACTCGCTCCATCAGGAAATTCTTTGTACCGTTTTACGTACAGTACACAAAGAATTTATAAACCATATTTCCTTTGCAGTATTTAAATTTTCTTGTACAAACGTGTAGATCATCTGACCAAAATAGACTTAATCTGTCTATAATTTTGTTCTCCATAGTTATTTCATCAAATTCTTGAACCTCTACAAAAAATGATAGCCAAAATAATGCTTTTAATCATCCCAAAACCTTTCTTCTTTATCAGTTATACATTTTACGGGATTAAATAACTTTTAACAGTTAAAAAGTTCAATAAAAATTACTTAATCTATTAAAATTTCTTGATTAATATACGGTATTTCTTCGAATATTAAAATCAAGCTGTTTTCGATCGAGGACGAGTTCTATTGGTTGTGTGACCTTTGGATTTTTTGGATTTTTTTCAGCATTTTAGCATCTTATCTAGTTTTTTTACCTAGTTTTTTTCTTTTAAAATTAATAAAAATACCTTCTTAAAATTTTTGTGCGGATTAGAATTGAGAGCGGGCACTAATCGAGGGCGTGTATTATTCGAAGAACTACGGTACGAAAATTTTTAATCGAGTTCCAGCCCTAAATCTTACAGATATTTTTAGTGAATAAGAATTTTAAATTTAGTCTAAATTATTGGTATCGGTATCTTCATCGTTGTTTACATGTTACTCTTTGTATATCCTCATTTGTGCATCCCATTTGGAAAGGGGAGAACAGTTTAACTCAATGTAAATTAAGTCAGAAACATGATTAATCAGAGGCTTTATGAGTTTGGGAAATTATTCAGTTCAAAGCACTGAACCCCTCCTTTCGTAATTTACTAGTGCTACTTGGTATGCTTTTAATAATGTTGTTGGTTAAAATAGTGTTTCCAGAAACATGGTGACCACCACCACCTTCATAGAAATCAAGAAAACTTGCCAACAAGGTGCGCAAACATACCAAAAATAGTAAGTAAGAGTTTTTGCTTTCTTAGAAAATTGGATAGGCGACACCTCCCTACATCACTACACATTTGTTGTGTTTATATTTACAAATGTCATATTCTGTAATCTCCACATATGTTAATATAATAGATTCCAGTTAATCGGGCCACTTTGTAACTGACAGCTGTCCATTTGAGACAAAATTTTGCAAAGTCTATGCATAAAAATAGCCATAGAAGTCAAAATTTTAAAATATTTGCAAAAATACTGAAATTCTGACAGAAAAATGCAAAAATTTTACAAAGTTTTTAGCTGGGAAATACACAATAGTTGATCACATGACCTGAAGTTTGTCAACCACCGTTAATTCCAATCCAGGTGTCTCCACTGATCAGGCAGATGGATTCATGTGATAATACAAGTTTCATTTTTGCTCTGAAACCAAATGCTCAAACACAAAATCTCAATTCCAAAATAAATTTGGAATATGGTTTTTTGGGGAATTGCATTCCTAAAAATCACTAACTCCCGAAGAGTTCCACTTCAGATTAACTGGAATCCATTATAATTCATTTAAAATGAAAAAAAAATAAATTCCAAAAAAAAATTTTTCATAATAATTAAAATAATAATAATTAATTTTTTGGTTTTTGTCATGTAGAAAATCCAATGTCTATATATGGCATTACCTCTTTTGGTTTCGACAGTCGCTTCTCTTGGAACTGTCACTATCACTTCCACTGTGACTATCACTATCACTATCACTGCCACTGCCACTGCCACTTCTGCTTCGACTTCTGCTTCTGCTTTCGCTTCTACTCCGGCTTCGGCTATCTCTCTTTCTTTCGGCTGCCAACATTCTGTGTCTTCTTTCTCTTTCCCTGAAACAATATAAATAATTCCAATTCACAAAAAAAAAAAAAAAATATCAAACAAAAAAAAAATAAATTGGCCAATAAGATTTGCACATCAATTCATTATGAGAAAATTTTTCTTTTCCTAATTTCTAATTCCCAAAAAAAAAAAAAAAAAAAAAACCAAACCAAAAAAAAACTTTTTTCAGCTTCATTTCGCTCGTCATCAAAATTAATTATTTCTGACACTCACGTCATCTCGCCTCCATCAGACGCTGGCATTTTACTACTCAAACACATTCATTAAACAGCCTTAATTGGCACTAATTTATTCCTCGTTAATTACTCCCCACTTTTTTTTTTCTTCCACAACCCCTTCTTTACCTCTTAACAAGCCAATTACATCATTAGTCGGGTGAAATGAAATTAAAAATAAATTAAAGAAAATAATTCTGCAGTATTCAGCACAAAACACCAAAACCGTCGTCAAAAGACACACAGAACAGAACCCGAAAAACTTTTTCTCATCAGGTGGAAACACTATTAGTCAGTCTCTCTCGTTTTTATCATTTTCACCTCTAGCTAAACGAGATCTTGTGAGAGATCTGTGCGATAGTCGAGCAACTCTAACTTCCCTCGCTCATTATTTACCCAACCATCAACGTGACATTGAATACAGCAAACAGAGTTAACTCTTCACTGCCACTATTTTAATTTCCTGACAATCATCAAAACTGTGCAATAAAAACTTAATTAAATTAGCAAATTGCTTCGAGAGTTTCTTGTCAAACTCAAACACAGCGGGTCCATTGTCATGCCACGTGCATTATACTACTTTTCTTCCAGGGGCTATACACAACAACTCGCGGGTCCCCTTCCTTCTTCTTCTACTTCTTCCCCACCTGAAAATCGACACACACTCATTAGATAACACGCGCCACAGCAGCGCCCCCTTCCTCCTCGTGTGCTGCTCGCTAATGACTCCCATATCGAGGTGATAAAAGAGTTGAAAAAAGAAAAAAGTGTAAAGTGTGCTGTGCACCATGCCTCGGGACGAGAGCTGGGACCTTATGAAGAAGCTAAATAAATTAATGACGATGTTCTGAGGTGGAGACTATCCTGTGGACCTTTTGCGAGACACGACACATGCGTGGTGTGGTACATATTAGTTTGCGGGATTTTTTTTTTTTTTGTGGTGGTTTGGGGTTTGTAATTAAAGGAATTTTGTGGGGTTGATTTATGTGGTCAGTTGCAAGAGTTAGAGTTTGAATTTTAATATTTTGGATTTTTTTAAAAGTGGAATTTCTGGTTTTTGTGGGTAAGTGGAAAACCATTGATGCTTAAGAGAAAACTTAATGAAATTAATTAAATTTTAGTGAAATCGCAGGAAATCTTTCTATAGTTTATGAAAATTAGCAAATTGCCCGGGAATAATTTGAATAAAATATGAAAAGATGACATTAAATGTCATCTTATAAATTAACTGTATCACCCTAATGATCATAATTTTTTAGAAAAATCACACGAAAACTGTTGAAAAACTAATGAAATCTGAGTAAATCAGTAAAAACTCAACTTAAATATGAGAAAATCTATTGAAATCACACGAAAACTGTTGGAAAATTAATGAAATCGTGAGTAAATCAGTAAAAACTCAACTTAAATATGAGAAAATCAACTAAAATCTGAGAAAATCTATTGAAACCTTCAGAATTTGAGAAAAATCCATAAAAAAAAAACCACAACATGTAAAAAACAATACCAAAATCATGAAACAATTTTCCAAAATTCTACATTTTCAAAAAACCACTTCACAATTACACCTCACACCACTTTCCTCTCACCCTCCAAACTACACTAAACCCCCGTCAAAAAAACCCTAAACAAGTTACAAACTTACAAAACAACTTACAAACCCCACCTTCACCGCACTAAAAACCCCATTAAAAACTCAAAATCGAATTTAACTCATTTCCTCTCCAACCACCACACCAAAAAAAAAAAAAAAATATCAAACAAAAAAAAAATAAATTGGCCAATAAGATTTGCACATCAATTCATTATGAGAA